>JAUJYS010002212.1:0-15301 GCA_033995665.1 Melogona broelemanni
GAGACTTGGTTGCCATACACTGTCGGTGATTTTATTTACCTTGTGACCAGTTTCAGGGCTTTCTGTTACGCTATATCGAAAGATTGTACGTGAACGACAGACGGAACTACGGTTGTCCTGATCTGTCACTCACAGACGTGTTCAAACATGTTTCGGGAATAATGCCCGTTCGGCACGTGAATTTGAGGTTACGAATACATTAGAAAAAGATCTCAATTATTTTTGCAGAACCAGTTATGTATAAATGGCACTTTCTTATTATTGAAATCCGAGTGTGCAAGAAAATTATATGTTTACTACGGCCAATTTTAAATGTTATTTTAGAAGATGTTCTATGTAAATTCAAACGAAATAGCCTATTTAAATATAAATTAAATACTCATTAATTTTTTTAATGCAAAATAGGTTAGTTCCAGCATGTTTGAACTTCAGATTGTATTTACATTTTAAACCTAAATCAATATTTGGCCACTAATGTTCGTCTATGCGTGCTAATCACATTTGTCCGTTACCCAGTTTTTTCGCCTATCAAATTTAAAAAATATATATATAATTATCATGTTGGCTTGAAACCGCCGCCCTGCATACAAAATACTCAATCGACAATTTCAATCAATATATTGCAATATACCGCAATATATTCATTACGTTTTGCGTCTCGTACAAACCCTTTCAAAACCGGACCACAGGCATGGCCGAACCAAGTCATCCCGAAAGCAACCGCGTAGCCATATCATATCATACGAGTGTCTTTATGGCCCATTCATAATAAAAAAAATATGTAAGGTAGCTTAATGATTATGTAAGAAAAACTTTTATACCGCCGAGTATGCGCGGCTGTTGTTATCCCTACTTGTATCGCAAAGTCGTAGAACGGAGATGATTGGTTTATGCGCGAATCGTGTTTACATGTATTTTTCTGCATCCTAAGTGCGTGAATATCCTCCTGGGAACATACTTCCGCATAGTAGACGCAGTCACCGAATAACAAAATTATCCAGTTGAAAATGTAACCCAGTCGGTATTGCAATCTGCAGTAACGTGACGAGCCCGGGTTCGATCCCCGGCACAGGATCTAATATGTTATTATTGACAATCAGTGATCGTCATCACAAAAGTGAATATAAAAAAAGGAGATTCTGTACCCCTCTAAGCCCTCGAAGTACCGCTTGAGCAATTATGGAGGGGCGCACTTTCCTTACATTATTCAATCCCGGTCCTGGTGACAATGTGTTTCTCCTACATTGCCATAGTAACCTGAGGGGGACATATTCTCCTGTGGTGTTATACACTTCAGTAATTGGCAAAATAATCTAGAATTATATTGACTGGGATTCGAACTCTGTCACACATAATCGTACCATGACGAGGAGGGTGTCGCTTTAATGTATTCGGAATCTAATCGGATGTTAGTGGTTGGATTTGGTCGCGTCGTCTTAGGAAGATATGGAGCCTATTTTGTTTTTCGCTCGGGGTGCACGTACATTAAGCTCTATCCATTAGGACGCGCCATAAAGTGAAGATGCAGACCACATTTAATTGCAATTTCACTTGTGTCGGTAAAAAAAAAAAGTTCTCGAGAGCTGCTAGAGGCCACACATAGAGTTGACTGAGTCTCGTTGGAGAGCCAAACGCGCGGCCCGCCGATTTTAGATACTTGGAACCCCGCGGGCCGCACTTTGTGCATATTTTATTTCTAGACCTCCCAGATCATTCCTTATTCGAGTGATACAGTAATTGTTGGATACAGTTTCACAGGCGGTAGTGCGGTCGCCTTTGGTACGACGATCCCCGGTTCGATACCCGGTTGGGGCTATCGTTTATTCGATCCCTGAGTGCTGGTGAAAATGTGCCCCTCAACATAATGCTTTAGTACATAAATGGACACAAAATATTTTCTAAGACACATTACAGTGATGGCACACAACAGTGATACCGAATAATAAAAAAATCGTGGGAAATACGTTCATTTTTAGAGTAACTAATTTTTGTTCACAAATACTCCTACCAACCATATTGTATGAATATTTCTTGTAACTAGTTTTGAAGGACATACTCACTCTAATAACTCACTTCTCACTTTAATCTCGTTAACTATAAAGGCAGAAAGGATGAAGGGTCCGTGACCAAGGATATAAACGGCAACAGTTGTAAACGATCTTAATATTTTAATAATAAAAAATCTCGTTAACTAGTTTATACTGAGGAAGTCAAATAAATTTAAATTCATGTTGCGGTTGCGAAAGTCAAACTTTTACACTACTAATTTTCTTTCCAGTAATAGAAAAATTCGACCAATTAGATTATAATGTACTTAGTATTAGTGAGCCGGGATAGTCGTATATTAAGTGCAGGTACAGGGGGGTTGCAGCTTTTGACATGCGCGTAATTAAATTTTTCATTCGCGACTAATCCGATCATTTTCTTCGTCGCAAAAAAGTACAGCATGCAACAACCGAGTTAAACATTCCAATTAAAAAACAATATGCATACAGCGGTGCGCTTTTTCGCGGCCTTCTTAACGCGGCATAACGAGCATTCTTTCTTTTCGAGGAGACACGGTGTTTAGTCGCCAAATTAAATCACATTCCAATCGCTAACGGTTAAAAAATCGAAGTGCGCTGCTTCTGTGAGAAGAAAAGAAGGCGGTAGATTTTATTGTTTAGCTTAAAGGTGCCAGGGCTCTTACAATGGCTGTACAGTACATTTCTACCATTTTAGGAACAGCTATTCGATAGAACTGTTCACAGCGGATCAATGTTATTTATTGCTTATTCTGACCCTGGCCCTCTGGCGGTAAAAGTAGCGTTACGGTACCAATGACAAGAAAAATAACCCTAATTACCATCTTTTATTTATTATTCCTGGTCACTAGAGGAGCTTCTGTACTACTCGTGTCGCTATGATAATATGTGAGGGGCACATTTTGCCATTGGAAAAACGGGGATAAGTAAATTGACAGCACAAAAATAGTGCTGGACAGCACAAAAACAGTGCTGTCTTATTACTCGTATTTCAATCCGTTGAAATATGTGACGTCACAAGTGACCATGTGTGCATGTCAGCACGTTTCAACTGTATTTGTTACAAATTTTTCTTGCGTATGTACATTGGTGCAATTTAAAGATTTCGGATGCATATTCTATTATTTGTATCTATTCTTAGATTCATTCCATTCTTCAAAATATAATGAATGTTCACTGCGCATTAACAGTGGAAACCCCATTTCTTATTTAAAGTTGTGTCGCCAGTTGCACGACCGCCCTCTGTTGTCCTTTCTCGACAAACAATTTCTTTTGAACAGTAGCCCTTTTTTCGCGGTGAAAGGTTGAAGTCTCAATGTATATGCGATTGCAGACGCGAAAGCAAAAGCGTTGGCGCAACTTCCATTTCTATTTGGCAATAACATTCGAAGTGGTTTCGAAACGGAGCCGTGAAAATTGGCCTAGCAGAACTAAACGCAGCGGAGCTCAATTATAGTTCTCTCTCGACAAATGTTTGGGTTTTGAAAAGCACACTTTGCGAGACGTTGTATGAGGAGATTTTTTTTTTTTTTCGTTTTTCTCCACGCTCTTCAAAAAAGTGCCAATGATTGGATTCACAGCATCGTTCGTTTAATGTAGGCTTACTTTTTAGCACGCTGCGTTGAATGTCATTTGTAATGGCCAGAGTGTATGAATGCGTCATATCTTCATAAGACCCGACATGGTCTCATCAGGTATCTCACATAAGATAAATAGAAAAAACATATAACATATCATCCAGAAAAACATGTCCATACCTGTTAGACAAATTAATTTGGAAGTGTTTAGCTGAGTTAGAAGATGATTAAATATCATCTGCGTTTATTTCTATCTCGTTTGTGTTAATGAAAAGATAGCAAGGCTAAGGAGGATGTAAGAATTAATTTCGATTGACGCAAAGAAAGGAAAGGGCAGATTTAAAATAATGCAGGGTTTAAGATTCAAAACAGTTGTTGGTAATCTGAATAAAACTATTGTAATTGAAGATTTCAAATTGGTGTGAAAAAGGATAAAAATTGCTAAACCATTTTTGTCAGTCATGAATTTTGTAGCCTAAAACACGACCATTATATTCATATGTTAAATGTATAAAACTTATTAAAAATAAAAATAAATTAAATCACTGCTACAAAGTCCGATAGTTACATTTTTATCACTGATTTAATTTATTTATATATTCAGTTTTTTACATCTGCCTCGGCACTACGATCGTTTATTTATAAATTGTTTGCTTCTAACTGTACAGTTATATGCAGGGTTTCAGCAAGCCATGCAGGTGATGCCATATGAAAATTTAGATTTCTGCACATTTCTGTCCACAGTAAGCCATCGGTCGTCGATGCCATGACTAATCTTGTCACAGAATTGACCTTTACACGAGAAAATGCCAATTTCGACGAAGGTCTTATACAAGGTGGAAAGAATCGCGTCTATCTTTAGCCGCGAAGCCAATCAAATGTAGTCAAAGTTGCGTGATTCGGTTCAGGCCTGAATCGCTTCGTTCGGGATCTATATGTAATTACGGTTTTAAAAGAAACCCGGCCGTCCTTCAAACGTCCCTCGATAATCTCCCGCTGATGTCACAGTCATCAGCGGTCTTAGTACACGGAGGCGCCGAGCCAATCTCGTCTATGCTAGAACATAGCGCCATGGGCAGCGAGTAAAGAGTGCGCCCTTTTGATAACTAATATGAAAATATGAAAATCGAATCGCTACAAAAAATAGAATCGAGAAAAAAAACTATTGCGCAGCTTTATTGTAATTATTTAATTATATCATTGATTAAATTATCATTGGATTATCAGTGATATATGATCAGTGATATCAGTGATTTTCTATTTTTTATTGATTGTTTAATTAATTGCTGACATTTCCGTGGAAGTTTGTCACTTCTGTAAAAAGTATATATTGTTCACTTTATGAAATAACTATGTCCTTAGATATCATCACTTTGACAATTTTTCTTAATTTGCTTTAAAAGTGTGCGATGATAAGACGATAAGATCGTTAAGACGTTTGAATAAACATGTGAGCCAAACTGTCACTCGTTCCTCTGTTTGGCCGGTGCTCGGGACAACAGCCGGTGTTGTCATCTTTAATGAGCTAGTCCACTGATCCTTCGTCGCGAACCGAAAAGAAGTCTTAGGTCCATTGTCATTGTCTTCTATAGGATTAGTTAGAGACGACGCATTGGCGTAACTGTGATTCACACAAACCCCTCCAACGAAAAATGGAGCCCTTCGTGTTTCTTGTCTCAATTGCGCTCTTTTAGTTCAATCCAAAAAAAAAAAAAAAATAGTTCCATATATTTCATTCCGATGACTTCGCCGCAGACATTAGTAAAAAAATTGTGATTGTCATAATAATTTCTTTTCATGTTGAGAGCTTGTGCAGTATTTGGTTACCCAGATCATGAGATCTACTTGTATAACGACATTGAGTTAACGAAAGGAAGGAGCCCGTTTTAAAAACGGGAAATGTTCACTTGTCAACATTTGAATATACATTGGAAAATTACACATTTTGTCTTGAGAGCAATGAAATGGCGGTCGTCGTACAGAGTCATCAGAGTCGTAATAGAGCATCCGCCTGTCGTACGACGATCCCGGGTTCGATTCCAGGATCCGGATTTCGTAATTCGATCTCGAAGCACTGGTGAAAATATGCCCCTCCATAAAATCCTCTTTTGAGGGGGTCAGAGGGGTACAGAATCTTCAGATATTCAGTACAGTGATGACAATCATCGATTGCCAAAAGAAATTTGTAAAAAAAAATAGTGTAATAGCACTGACGAAAGATACAAACTGATGTATACCTCTCAAAAGAGTTGTGACATTCAAGATCAGGTGACATGTGGGTGTGCTTGCAGCCGTTAGGCACAATGCGTGGTATCATGTCGGTTCGCCCACCAACCGCGTGTCTGTGTAACGTGCTATTTAGTTACAGTGTCGGAAAGTCATGGGAACACAAACAGCGCGGCAGCATTTAGCCAACTTTTCACATTGCGCCACACGGAGGCGCCACATGAACCCTCCCGTCCTCCCCCTCACCCTTACTCACTCCCGAAATCCATTATGCAGATGAATTATGCAGTTTACTTCAACAATAGTTTGGTATTTCATTACTGTCGTGTCTACGGGCATTGACATGTGTGTGGTCGAGCAACGGTATGTCGGTCGTGGGGAATCGAGATAGGAGGCTGGTGGCGTCGTATGGAAGGTTTAATTAATTTCGGATCCGACAACAATTTTTTAATGAAGTGCGAAGCCTTGTGAGCGCCAAAATTGAATGTTGTAACAAATTGATTTTTAATTTAAATTTTTTGCTCACTGCGCGTTTTTACTGTACAGTCCATATCAAATAATCTACTTTCATTGTTTATTTTTTCAAACAAATCTGATTATTTGACGATTGGGTGTGATTTGACAGAAGCAGAATAGTAAACTGTTGAATTGAGATCTGTAAAAAGAGCCTCATGAAAATTACCACAAATCGAACATGTCGCATACCTACACATTTACCACATGTCGAAACTTCTAAAAGCTATACATTTGCTAAACACCTTCTTAACTTTTAACCGTTTTATTTCAGCTTTTATTAATTGTAATGTTTTCGGGACTCCACACTAAATTTGCATTGTCACTTAGTCGCTTCACGCATCTAAAGTGAGAATGAACTTGAGATGGGTATGACATTTTTTAAGTTTTTCAAATTGTTTTCTAACTTTATTCTAGGAGTGAGAATTCAGATGCTCTTATAAATTGTTGATGTATCATTCTGACTACTTGCTGTATTACTCACTAGATTATTCACAAATAATGTTTGACACACGGCATGTGTCTTTAAATTTCGTACCATGATTCCGCAGCTAAGAGGATTTTTCAATATGCGTCCTATGGCTCAGATCAGTTAATATTGTATTGGACAAGGCAAATATACTTCTTATGATTTTTTTGTGCTCACAAAGCAATCGATCGTCCAATCTTTATTTGTGTCTGTTAGGCTTTGGCTGACATACAAGTATTTGTTTTAATCAAATAATGACATACATGTACTTGAGCAGCTTTGTATAACTCCATCAGTTACGAGCATTTGCATTTATTTTCTCATTCAAGTAAACGAGCTTAGGAAACTTTAGGCATTCCAATTACTTTTCCTTTATATTGATGAGCCAATGCACGTTTGCATGAGGAACATAATATTCAATAGTTGAAGTATAACCATATAAGGTCATTTAGATTAACTACGTTAATTAGCGATGTAAAGAGTCATTCATTCAAAATTTAATCATTTCATTTAAAATACCTTTTGAATATCTGGATGTATAGCTAAGTCGCAGTACTAAACAACCAAGCGAGTATAAATTATTGATTGCTGTTGAATGCATGATATTTTAGTCGGCGGGTGGCGGTAAGAGTGTGTTAAATTTAGTGAATCAAAAATGCATATTTGTGAATATAATAATGAATCGAAAACCAAGGACTAATTCTTGCATTCGTAGGCACAGACAGAAGTAATATTACAAATTTGCCAGGTTGAAAACGAATACTTATATTTCTATACGAGTGCATACTAGACTTAGGGAAAATGGAAAATGGATTGGACTGTATATGAGGCCGCTAATTCACTCGCCGGGTCTACGTTCCCTTTCTCCCGCTCCCCCACCTTAATTTAATCCAAGTTTATATTCATGAGTGAATAGACGAGGTCGGTTCCCAATTGCTTTTCTATTTATTCTCTCGTACACGTCAGCCTATTCCATTACTCCAGAACGCGTGCACACGAGACCGAAAGAGAGCGAAGGTTCCCCCGAATCCCGATCCCAGCCGTAGAAACAACGCTCCACACCTATAATTTTCACGGGGGAACCTGGAAGTTATTCAGGCTTGATGGGCGTGGCACACACACACAGCCCACGCGTTCCACTTTTCCAGTTGAGCTAATGCCATGGATATACACATACATCCTCACGGGACACCAACCTGGTCTAGATACACTCTCCTTACAGTTCGCTCGGCGCTCTCGATGAATTACAGATTAAATGAACTAATCCGAAAGGTACATTTTTGGTTATTGTGCTCGAGTTGCAATCGGCGCTCGTTGGATGTCTGCAACAAAGGTTGGGGTGTGCGGGTACCTGGACGACACATTAGCTTTTAGTTGTCGTCGCTTGGTGGCGTTTTCAGGTCGCTGGGGCGGCTATTTTACTAAATGAAAAGCTATTTCAATGTTGGATCCTATTGTCACATTTATACTATAGATATTTTTACGGCTGTCATACCAGCAGTTGGCTCCCGATGGCTAAGACGCGTCAAAAACACAAACATTGCCTCACTACATCCAAAACAAACGGCAAGTCTAAATGTACGACCTTGGTTTTGGTTCAAAAGTACGTGTAACATTGTCAGTCCATTATCAGAATGGAAACATTAAATAAATTATTAAAATTACAAATTCATCAGAAACTAACATGAAATAATCAAATCCAGAATTAAATAAATTAATGAAATTTATATCTGGGAGACTCTTAGATGGCTGCCAATGGTGAAGGGAAAACCCCAAAATGATCAGAAATCATATCATAATCAGGATTAGAAATCAAATCAGAATCAGAAATAAAAATCAGAATCAGAAATAAAAATCAGAATCAGAAATAAAAATCAGAATCAGAAATCAAATTAGGATCAGAAATCAAATAAAATTTAGAGACTGAAATTTCCAAACGCCCTCCCCTCCCCCACTTCCTTTACCCTTCCACCCACCAACCCAATGAACTGGAAGTACTTTGAAATTGCTAATCAAAAACGGAGCCTTGACACGAGGGGGGGGGGCAGGGGCAGCGGGGAGTTTATAAAGTCTAAACGCGGTGGCACACGCGCCGCCTGCCTCAACTTCGTACCCCTAATGACTTTTTTATCTCCCGCTTTATCGTGCAAGCCTGCTCGTGCATCAGCCGCGCGCTATCAACTCTCGCGTGCTATAGCTAGTCTAATTGAACCACGCGTGTTTGTATGTGCCATGCCGACGGCGATCGCTGCAGCCCCCGACCGTGTTCCTGCGCCCAGCGTGACTACCGTTAGTCCTACACCCCTTTCTCTCCCTTCTCACCATCCCCCCCACCCTTATACCTTTATACAGAGACACACCCACCCCACCGCGTAATCGCCGTTCGGGGCTCGAGGAACTGGGTCACTGGCAACCCCATTACACCACTAACCTAGATAGCGCGACCGAGTCTATCAACGCGAGAAATTGAACGCTCCGGATCCGCCAGAAATGTCACTTTCGTTGGCGTCCACCCATGCACCGTGGGCGCCCTTCACGCCGCGCCTCACCCCCGCCTCTCAAAACTTTCGATCTGACACGTTGGAAACTGGCGTCGTCCAATAGCCAACGATAGGGTTTGTCCACACGGTGAAATAAAGTGCGGGTACTTTAGAAAATGTGTATCGGGTACCAAATTAATGTTTCAGAGTTGTTTTTTTTTTTTTCAAATCACCGTAGTGCTAATCACTACAGGATTACTGCACCCTGGTGATATACCCTGGTGATAAAATTATATGGAGATATGTGAGGGGCAGGGCTCGCGGCTCGTCGAATAAACGAGAGCCTCTGCCGGGAATCGAATCCAGATCCGCTGGGTGCTTAACGAGCACGTTACCTCTCGGCCACAGCGGATGCACAAAGTTACCTGTCCAGTTACTAGGTCAAACAATAGAATAAGTACTTGTGCAAAACCACAACTGTTCTTTGATTAAGTAAGTTTAATTTCATTCCTGGAAGAAGATAACATTTTCTATCTAAAGATGCCAGATTATGTATTGCCACGTCAAGAGCATAGCTAAGAAACTTCATTTTTTTCACACTTATCAATTTTGTTGTCATTACTAGAGATCTTAACATTCTTTCGAATTCTTTCAGACGGCGCCATCCTAAAACAACTATTGCACCTATTCATTCGGGTACATGTTGCAGACGAAATAGGTGAAACAAGCGAGAAAAAAAGTATTCTCGTATTAGCGGCGAATTCCAAACGTAGAGCTCGGTACATTTCTCTACGTCTAGCATTCAACGAACGGGACAATTTTTCGAAAGAGTCGCCACTTTCTCTCATCATGTGATATTACTTTTTTTTTTTTACTTTTATAGCGGTAGTTTAACTTCAAATTCAAGCATGCGCGCGCTATTTTCATGGTCACAAAGCACATATTGTACTCGTTTCGCAATATTTTTCTACCTTGCAAAAAGGAGTGCCTACCCGTATTGTGCATGTAACGTGCTCGTCTACGAATCACAGTTGCAGCCTTGCGACCAATGAGCGTTCCGCTAGGTTTATATGGCCGAATTTAAAGCAGAAACCCCTGCCAAAAAAAAAAAATACTTAACACCGAGCTACGTATGCAGACGCGCGAACGTAATGAATTAATTACATGTGGAAATGACGCTGAAACAAAACAGCTACACTTACGTTCGTACGCGGACGTAATAAAATCTCATAAAAATAGCCTACCCCACGAATAAACGGGCGACGCTGTACAGAGTGGATGGGAGAGTACCAGTCGGCCAGCGAGGCGTCGCAAGTCGAGCAGGTTATGGTTGCCACTATGACGCATGGAACCACGTTCGTCGGATCATTCCTATGCTCCGAGTGTTGATTTATACCGGCGTATATATATATATATATATATATATATTTATTTATTTGTTCCTTTCTATTCTTGTCCATGTCCTCCTTGGGCGCTCAGAGTGCATCCTTTTTACGGAATATCCGGTCCTATCATTGGCAATATATTGCCTGACCATCCCTTTATAGCGCCCAACACCTATACCGAATTTCCGACGTCATTCCGCCAGCGCATCCTGTCCTTCCTTTCAATCCCAAGTACATATATACATGTGTGTACTAGCCCACCCTTAATGCACTTGAATGCTCAGCGACCGGGTTTGAATAACCTCGGCCCGTGCCCGTAAAACTGGCATTTATTGATCAGGCGAGCTAGTTGGTGGATCAACGTGATTATATGGTGGAAGTGCGTGTGTTGCCTAATGTAATTTAAAGTTGCGATTTCAAACAGAACGCTCATTTTGAACGGCTAGCGTCGAATGGAATAGCTTCGCCGTGCTTTCTCTATCTTACTTCTGCTGGCTGTCTCCATCCCCCTCGCACGTTGCATTCAGGTTCGTTAAACAGATTTCGTGATTTTTTGTCGAGCGTTTTTAGCGGCGGATGAAGTATTGATCGATTCTGTAGTTCACGGAAACTTCAATTTCGCTTCACCTTCAAATTTGTGTTTGTTAATTTGACGGAGTGGAGGAGACTTACGGTTCATTTTGTTTTTAGTTTTTATCGTATTAAATGAGTGTGATATGATCACTTCTGTATGCATTACCAATCTCCGCTTGCAACTCAGACAGCTATTTGATTCAATTGTAATTGTTTTCATGCAGAAGTTACGATAGAGCACTTTCAAAATTTTTATAAAAATTACATACAATATGCGCAAATTGGATGTAATTTTGATGTAACTTTAACTTTGCTTCTTTCAATTGAATATAAAATTATGTTCAATAGAATGCCATGATATTGTTTCGGTTTCGAGCAATGTGATTTTGCTCTTGAATTGAAGTTTCCATTATTAAATGACCTAGTGCATAAGGCCAGTTAGTTAAACTAAGAATTTTTGTATTTATTTATTTGTAGTATGAAATGAATATACAGTGAATATTGTACTGTATATTGTATCAAATGAATATCGCTAAAGGGGATTATGTAAGCATTTATATTATGTCTCTTCGTAGGCGAGGTGAATGGCAAACTGCGTTGCAAATAATAATTGCAATTTGATATTAAAAAAAAATTATCGTTAAATCCTCTGCCACATGGTCTCACAACTAGCATTCTATTTGGCCACATGGTTTCGTGACCTTGAATATCGCTCAGTATCATCCTGACCGAAGCGCGACGCCAGTACTGACAGCGCATGAGCAAACTAAACCGCTGCCCCTTGTTGGCTGGCAATCACACACAGCTTACAAGTGCTACAGAGAAACTTTCGTCTCTTCCATCTGCGCCTGCCTAAAGCAGCAAAAGCGGAGAGTTTATCGAACTCGTGTTATCTCATTTGCATCGTTTACGCATGTGGATAATGTAAGCGGGTCCCGATATACGCGCAAGATAAGCAGCTAAAATACAGTCGACCGCGAGATAGGGAAATGAGATAACCACCTTTCTCCATGTAATAGGAAATGCAACGGCGTTGTCTCTCTCGTCTATCGAAGCCGACCGCAATGGCTAAAACTAGCTCCCGTAGTGCACTGATCTATTGTTTTCGCTGACTGACGTCAGGAAAAGATGGAAACGGGGCAGCGCGTTCGAGCCACCTATACGCGACCTTGTCAATCACGTGCTGCCGATCACTACCGGTAGCTGACACCAAAGATAAATGCAAATGAGCTAGTTGATCGCTATAACCATTGACGGATGACATATGTGTTATCAGGTGTCATGTACGAGCGTAGAATAACGGTCTTCTAATCTGACACATCCGTGTTCCAGTGATACCGTGTTGTAATTAATTTATTTATCTACTCTTGCAACTTTTTGCTGTTGATTTTAGTTACCGCTAGGCGGATTTAATATGAATTAAAATACGAATTTTCGCTAACGCTAAAAATTCAAAGTACCATAAAGTTAGAGTCACTGACAAACTATTGATAAATTATTGTCTCGAATTGGCAAGATGAGTGAAAGAAATCTATGAAAGTAACATTAATAAGGTGTCTCATTTTCCTTCCAGAGCTACGGCATCTATCATGAGTCTTTCACTAAATTTACTACACATTTTGTTTATAAACATCGCCTGATTCTCTGAAATTTTCCTGTAATTTAAAACTGAATCACCTTGAAAAGTATACAAAAAATTCAATCCGTTTTAAAAAATGAGATGTGATAAATATATGCACATGTACTACGTGTATATGGTTCGTAAGTGGCATGGTGTGACTATTAATGTTTAAGCACCGGTGATGGTCGACAAACAAAACAACCATATCTTTTTGAAGCCATACACCAGCAACTATGAATTTTTAATTTGATATTCAGCTGGACGTGTTAATAACGACGTTTTATTTATTTTTTTCTCTTTCTCTGACAATAGTTCCCAACTTCGTGAACATCTTCATTCCAAAGGAGAAAGGCGAACGGATCGCCGAAATGGTGGAGAACGGCACGACCGTGCACATGTACATAACAGTGGGCACTCATCAGTCGGTTCGCTACACCAACATCAACCGCACCTCGGTTCTCTTCGTTTCCATCTCGTTCATCGTGCTCATGATCATCTCGCTGGCCTGGCTCATCTTCTACTACGTGCAGCGATTTCGCTACATCAACGCCAAAGACCAGTTGGCCGTAAGTATACCGCGATCTTAGCGGCCATCTTTGGCAACTCTTACGTGTTGTAGGCATTTTCTCCCATTATGAGCGTTCATCGAATTGTCTTGATAAAATTTAATTGCGCTTGAGATCGGGGTAAATTCGCATTCGACATTACAGGGACTTTGCTGAAATGCAGCTCGCGTAGTCGAAAAAAATTGAAAGTCAAACGCCCCTTTTCCAGTACATTCGAAATTATTTAGCACATTTCAGATGGGCATAGGGATTAAATGATGCAATATACGAGCTAGTAAATGTGTAAAAGCAACCGACTCAAGCAGATTGAAGTTAAATATGCTTGGCCAGTCTTTATAAAAAATTTTCTCAGCTATGACAATTAATTTTTTGAGACAAAACCTTTCTCCGTGAGGCAAATTCTCACAATTAGTACCGGCGATCGTCGTTAGGGTCGCTTAAAGCGATACGAGTGCTACGTCAGAGTAAAGCTCACCGCATGTTTGCCCGACGTTCAGATGGACTATAAAACAAACTATTGTAAATTCACCATTTTTAATAATGGTATCGTAAACCGCGCCTATTAGCATATGCTCTGACGTCATGCGTCTTATTTCGAACTGTGCAACGAATAATAAGTCAGGCGGAGCTGTGGAGCGCACGTCATCACTTGATTGTTTTCCGTCGTGGCTTCTCTATTCACCCAAACAGAAAACAATCGCGGTTAAAATCTTACAATATCAAATGTAGGCTCGGATGTAATTCCACACCGACATTTGTTTTTCGTAAGGTCCAGTGACACGGTGCGACCGCTTCACATCCCCCCTTCGGTCAAGAGCTCCTCCCCCCCGTCCCTGCTGACAATAACCAACATGAATTTAATACCTGTAATTACACACGATTGTTTTTGTTCTTTTTTTAATTCGCAGAGACGACTGTGTGGAGCGGCCAAGAAAGCGTTGGCCAAAATTCCCGTCAAAACAATAAAGGTACGAATAGTAAATACACAAAAAAGGTTTTTGATATGACGCAGTTGGCTCAAAATAATTTTATTGGCGTGGTGTGGGAGAGAGAGAGAATCGTTGTTCCACGCCGGACCCACCGTCAATGAGTATAAATTGAACAATGCCTAATTGTATACGTGACGCGCATCTTTGACCCTCTTTTGATTGCCAGGAGACTGATTACGAGTCTGAATGCTGCGCTGTCTGCATCGAGCCGTACAAAGTTTCCGACGTGCTCCGGATATTGCCTTGCAAGTAAGTAAAGAAGGTGGGCGGAAACGCTCGAACGCAAACAGCTGTGAAAGACAACAAAACAATCGGCAAACAGATCCCTATATAAGCTTTATTAGACCAACTCATACGGATGAGAACGAGCGGAAACTCTGCACTTGGTCTTCTCCGTTTAGTATCCTATCTATTTCTTGTTCAGTGTTGGGTACGTTGATTTTTGAAAAGGAACCCGTTCCAGTTCGAGTTTATCCCATGAAAAAAAGAACCCGTTCCAGTCCCTACAGAAATTAAAAGGAACCTGGCCGTTTCTAGTTCCATTTTAAAGGGATCCCGGAATCTTTCCGTTCCTTTGATTAAAAAATTAGTTTAAAAAAAAAAGATGCCGCGTGGTGTAATGTTCACAAAAACAAAGTTGGCATTTGTTGGAACTGATCTAAAGGACATATGCCGATTTGCGGACACAGATCAAAAAGCTTTAGCAATTTGTGTTTGATGCTGTAAAATTGTTTCGCTGTCGACACACCATTTGAAAAATTGCACTCGTAGATATGGTAAAAGGAATCCTTGCACGCAGAAAAGAAACATGCGTTCCAGTTCCTAAAGAAAAACTAAACGTTCCTTCTTAGACGAGAGGGACGAGGTCCGGTGCAGCG
>JAUJYS010002213.1:0-15300 GCA_033995665.1 Melogona broelemanni
GTCAGTTTCGCTACGCACCCCACTCGACACCGTATTTTCAGGTCGCTCATGTCTTGAACGTGTAACTTAGCCGTTTTTTTAGAGTATGTCCCAGGAGGATATCCAATTCCTCCTTTTTTTATTGGATGGTCTTATCTTAATTCCCTATCGCGTGTTCAAAAATCCCTACACTCGCCATACCATCTATATACTTAACGAAATAAATGAACAACAACAAATAAAAAAAAGGAGTTTCACCGAATGCTGTCTGGAAAATTGTTCGGCATTATAACCGTCGGAGCAATTTGCGTGTCGTGTGTGTGTGCGTGTGTGCGGAGTCATAGGAGCCTAACTGCCGAGCCATTTACACGAACGACCAGGGATGCCATGATGCGGAACCAGAAATTCCTTAGACGAAAAAATATTTATTGTATCACTGTAAAGCTCTCCTCCTAGGCTTTTCCTAATTTAATTAGAAAATCGCGTGCTGATTTGTGTTACGGTTTTGGGATAGGACTACCTAACCGTAACGAAGGTCTTTACAAAGCGACCCTGGCGGCGAAAGACGATATCACTTCTATACATTGCAGCTGGTATAGAACTTTCAACTAGCAAGATTTAAATGATCAAAGAAAACTCGCGAAAGAAAACAGAAGTTTCCAACTAACACCGCTTGGTTTGCAGTTACGAGAAAGCTTACATAAATCAGCAGCCACCAGGTGGCGTTGGTATCTCGAGTCACACGTTGGTAATTTAATGTCGTCTATCTGATAAAAGATATTGTTTCCAACAATATTACGCCTGGCGTAGGAACAGTGCTGTCCCCAAAGAGCCATTCTAAACACATAACGTATGTTTCCCTCGTCTTTCCACATTGCAACACAAGGGGTAAAGATTTATTTTTTTATTATTTCCATTGTTTCTTTGTTACATATCATTACGTATATTGGAAATAATAATAACAAAAATTTTGTGGTTTCAGACAGGAAACTGACACACGATGATTCATTTTCCAACAAAGCTCTCTAGATGATTTTTTTATTTAAATCGCCGTAGCGCCTAGTGCACTACAGGATTATTACACCATCGGATCTCTATGGAGATATGTGAGGGGCAGGGAAGAGAAGGGAAGAGGGATGGCAGCTGGAATAGCCAGACTGCAGGATCCACCCCTAAGCTCTGGACTCCCTAATGGAAGCTCAGGGGTGACACTATTACTATTGTGCTACAATTATACAATTATAAAGTTTTGCTGAATAATTCACGTTGATTATCTGGATTTCACGTGGGTAAAGTAAGACTGGATGATTCCGATCCTATTTTATCACATTTCGCGTCTTGCATCGTCTCGGGATCCCACATAAAGTGACGAGAAAGGCAACATAATGGCTCCTATTTTCATATCAATTAAAACCATTCAAATGCGTTTTCATATTTCAAATTTCAAAATAATTTTTTCAGAGAGGAATTTTGATTCGAATGTTTTGACTATGATGACTTTTGTGGCATAGTGGTTAGCGTGGTCGCTTGCTATGACCGTGGCCGCGGGTTCAATTCCATAACGAGGCATGACTTTTCAGACGTTACTCTTCAATCAACATACATCAAATTTTCCCAATCTTTTGTTCCAAAAAAGTCGTATTGGTATGATGCGTCAATTTTTTTTTCACCCCGACGTGACAGACGTTCGAAAACAGCCGGATACTCTGAATAATAATAACCCCCCCCCCGCCTCCTCCCACCACTACCACCACCACCTTGGCTATTGATTCACCCTCGCGTGCGTTTGTTATCCGGTCACGTCGGCTGGTCCCCCCGGGCGCCGGTTCAAAATTCTCGATCACTCTCTTCTGTTAAGGACAAAATAAACGCCGGGCTCACCTGTTTCATCGCTACAAAATTGTATTGATTTCTACAATGGTGGTGGGGGAGGATGAGGGAGGGGGTAGAGAGAGAGAGAGCTTCCCGCTTCGGATTGTTATTTCCACCTCGTTCAGGGCCGGGATCAGGGTTTGCCGTCGGCTGTATATATCAATTTTGGAGAGAACGTGCGTGTGTACACCGTGAGTCATAAGTTTGCGAACCCCTTCTCACCCCTCCCTCACCCACCACCACTCGCCGTAGCTCCATAAGTCAGCTAACATGACCGGATTGTTACGAAATTTGGCACAAAAAATTGTGTAAATATTTGCGAACCTTTGAGCGTTTTTTCGCACCATAACTTTTATTTTGTGGCACAAATGTTATCGCACTTTTATCTTCCTCTGTGAACGACATTGTTTACAACAGAGAGCTTCAAAACTACACGTTCGCGGAATGAGCGACCAGAAAATACGGTATGGAGTGGGTGCGTAGCGAAAGTCAGTCTCACCTGATTAGTCACTTCATGTTATGTTTTTGGTTAGGCAAATCAGTTTCCCTACGCACCCCACTACATACCGTATTTTCTGGTCGCACATTCCGCGAACGTGTAGTTTAACCCTATCATCTTATTATGATACTTAGTATAACGATAAATTTGGTGCAGAAGTACAATTTAACGCTGGGCTAAACATTTATTGTTATACGATCAAAGTTTACAGGTTTACAGGTTACCTGACCATTTGGGATGTCCTTAAAACTTCACGTACCAGGTGACACATGAAGCAGGAGACAAAATCGCGCGAATTCTGATGATACACTTTATTCGACGATGAAAAAATGTATATTAATTGTCGACAATTACAAAACATTCGAGAATACGTTATAATTGAGACAGTGCGACAATGCTGTGGGTCGCGGGTGTTGTAGATTCTCAGAATCGAATCGAGTTTCGCGAGAGCATATTCATGGAGTGATTCCCACAGCAGAGTGACAAGAGCCGTTGACGTGTCCACCTTATATACCGGATCCGGCGAGAGGGAGGGGGTTGCGGTTTAGGTGCAGGCGGGAGGGGCGTGGTTGAGTGGTGGCTTGCTGGTAAGATACGGTAAAGCACAAATATTAGACAGTCGATCATTCATAGTATTTTCTATTGTATTAATATGGAAACTTTCACTTAGAATCCTGTCAAAATAATTGGAGCTTCTGTGGATGAGTTTCACATTAGCAGTGTTAGGCGTGTGGCCTTCGGTTAAGCAATGTTTGGATAAGGATGATTTGTACATTAGTTTATTGGTTACATCCTTAAGGTGCTCTTAAGGATTTTATTATCGCGAATTGTTGCCGTAAAAACATCCTAAATGGTCAGGGATACACCTGTAAACTTTGATCGTATTTAATAAAACGGCTCCTATCCTCTTCAGTTTTTTATTGTTATCTTCTACGAATGGCTATCTACCATCTATGCATGGAAAGGCCTGTGTTTTCAGGTCTGAACGAATTCACATCTTCCCTTGAATATTCATGACCAAAATATACAACTACAAATGATATTTTGTTTGAACGAGCTCATTTCAAATGCGGTCATGCAAACACGTACATACAATTTATGAAATCTGTCTATCTCTGTCTTCATGTGTGCGATGCATTAATTTAGTCAATATTTCGTTCCCTCCCGGTAGCCTTGATGGACCTTTTTATTGCCATATACATTGTTCGGAATTTCAATTCCGCTTGGCCAAAATAAATAATCAGTCGAGTTGCATAAAACGCCTAAAATACAAAGCAAAATCCATCAACAAAGGTTAACAGCATCTATGGGAGGATGCAATATATTCATAATTTTTCTAATTTATAATGAATTTTGAGAGTTTAGACATCAAGGTTCACGTTGTACGCAATGTCGGTGAAAAATATTAATTACAATAATAATTAAATACTATAATTTAGTCTTAATTTTCGTCTTATACTCTGCACTTTGACTTATTCGCAATTTGACAAAGTAATGATTATGTTTTATAAATATTAGTAAACCAACATCTTTTTAACGCTTTTTGCTATTAAACTATTGCCGATGTTATTCATATTTTATCGCAGTGTTATTAGAATACAACTATGTTACTGCGAATTATGAGGCTTGAATCACAAGAGGATAAGATGATATCAACCCTTCTGTCAATTTATGTTTTCGAGAAGCAGTTTTTGAATCTTACTACATCCAAAATAACCTTCTAAAGGACAATGAAAAGATCAAGTTGTATTCCTCAAGCTTTCTTCCGATCATAAGAGTTTGCTCATACGTAGATCCGATTCTACTCCTACAAAGGAAAGATGTTGAATCCTGTTTCGCGAATTTCCCAGCCGTGGATCGTTGAGCATAAACAAAATTGTTCGTCAGGCGTGTTCAATAACAAGTTCCCACGTACTAGGCCTTTTGTTAAATGTTAGTCATTTGATCGGAACGATTTGCTTTGCATCTGTTTTGTTCAACATTTTTTCGTTTGTTACAGCGAGCTACGCCATTGTAAAATTGCGCTAGTCTATGCAGAGTCAACGGGAAGTGTGCCCACCATATAAACAACAAAATCTGCGGTTAGTGCAAATTGTTCAACAATGTATATACGTAGTGCAATTTGCTAACGGCTGACTTTTAATTTACCCACACTAACGTATTTTTGGAGAAATAAACCCAGTTATTGTTGAATGTTGAATGCTTTTCAATAGGTTCATTCCGCCGGCACCATTTTTCGTCTTTTGTCGATCATGTAAAAGGGATTTAATATATCGGCATTGTTGATTTTTGACGAATAAATCGGCATTGTTGCCTCCGAATTCCGCATGCATCATGTGCATTTAAAAATAGACCTATTGTATAAAAGTATTGTTATTCTTTTACCATACAGCGAGATGTAACATACAACGGCGATGGGCATAGCTGTTCCGTAGAATCTATCCATGTTTTTAAGCGTCACACATGCAGCTGTACCGATTAAATGTTGAATCTGTTATGTTTTCGCCTTGCATTGATTATTTTTAATACATGGTGTAATTCGCTCGATGCTCAGACAAATTTATCACTCAGAGCGTATACACGACAGCGGATCAAGTTCAGTTGTACTTTGTGAAACTATTATCTGGTAAAACCTGGCCATGGCCGCATTGCAATAAATATTTTACTATTGAAATATTTTTCAATGAATAAAATTAATTCTAACAGAAAAAAAAAAATCTTTTCGAGACCACGTACAATTACAGTTACTTGATGAAACCAAAGTCATTGTAAATAATGATGAAATATCGTGGCCAGTCTACAAGGAGTGCTGGAAACTGTCGCTGTCCTCAATGTCATCCATACATATAGATCTCTAATCAATAATCGACAAAATCTTTAATCAAAAGCGCAACGAACCAAATAACTCCCCGGTAGGCCACCAGAGGGCCCCATTAACTATAGGGTTCCATTAACTATGGCATTAGCCATAGGCTGCACTGATTGTAACTGTAAAAGTCAATTTAAATTTTATATTCTAGTAAAGGAGAGAGCGAGAGAGAGAGAGAGAGAGAGAGAGAAACGGTAACAACATCCACTAAATGTGATGTGGATTATACGTCGGATTTGACAAATAGGGTAATTGGTTGATGGCTCTTCCCTAAGAAGCCAAATAAGTGGAGGCGCGCGCTCTACGGACAACCCGTTCCCCCATTACTTTACAGTTAAACCGAGAGAGAAAGCAAGATTTTCGCTCTCTTTCTCTAGTTTCCTCCGCTTGGAAAACATGCTCGTATATACATGTACATGTACGAAGACCGTGTCACCAAAAGCAGTCGCTGCCCCTCCAATCCTTCTCCACCCGCTTCAATCGGAGAAATTATACGGAGCGTGGCCTAATGCCACCGGAGCCGACCGGCGCACTCAGTTACTTGTTGGGTGAACGTCCGCCCGTCGCGACACTTTGAATACAGTGTCAGTCAAGTCTCACTCGATCTCGCGACAGTTTTGTTCGCGTTCGGCCAATCGGAATGGGGAGCGCTCGGATCGGAACGTTTTCCAAATCCACACCAACGTCTTCAGTGGGGAGGGGGCAGCTAGGGTGCGAGCCACGCGAGAACATCACTGGAAATGTGTTTAGTTTTCCGTTGAGGCAAAAGTAAGCGATCTTCCTCATTTTTCGTCAATTTGACTTACAAAACGAGGATTGGTGGAAATCAAAGGCTGAAAAAATTACAGTTTTGTCCATTTTCTTTTTCAGTGTTTGCAATCATAAGTCATACTTTGCCAAAGACATATAAAATATTTTTGATCCATGACGCATTTAAGCAATATACCGATACATGTATTTTGCTTCTTCCCGTTCGTATATTGTTAAAATATAGTTAATATGTTAAAATATATTTTATGATAGTAGTTTGTATCTCGATATACATGGTCATTACTCGAAGATTGCAATTGCAATATTGAGTTTTTTTCTTTCAGTACGAATATTAGTGATTAAATAAGCTTTGATGATTTACGACCTATACAGGTTTACAGGAGAATATGACGTTTAAAGGCTTTGATTTTAAATAAAGTCGAATGACGAATTCATTCAATAGATTTTCATGCAGGCCAGATATCGATATCGTATTTTCTAGTACAATGTAATTTTATTAACAGTTACGGCTAATTAAGCTAATAACTGACTATAAAATGGAACACTCTAAAAGCTTACGAAAAGTCGAATGAATTGAAAGACATCCGGAATAAGTAGCAAGATATCAAACGAAACCAAACTCAATTAGATTGAATGTTGTTGGGGGCGCAATTTATATTCGCTGCCCAGAGCCACACCATTGTTGGGATGGACTCAGACACCACATAGGGTGCCTGGCAACACGGTCCTTCAGACGTTGCCCTGCCGCAGAGACTCACCCCGGGAAGCCCAACAGTTGAAGACGATTCCAATTGTGATCCCCGCGTCCCCTCCTATGAAAATTAACGAATACTTGGGCGTCACTTTGGCGCAGCTGCTACTTTCGCTCAAGCAGTTGACGAGCGTCGAACATATGGCGTAACCAAATTACGCTGCGCCAAGAAATAAAAGGCGTATGACAAATTAAGCGCTCAACACATTGGGGGTGGTCCCAGCCCCCGCTCTCTCTATACGTCTAAGACGTACACAGACTCCTATACATGCACGTACCAGTATTTCCACCAAAGTTGCGCGCACGCGACAACGTCTTTGTGTGTTCGCACGCGCGCTGTCTTTCGCCAAAAGCCCATCTTCCGAGATTAGGCGCACTTCTTTTGCCACATTGGCATCTTGAAATATATTCGGTCTTTACTAAGACTTTTGATGTCTCGCCTTATTTATTTCTTATCCTTGTGTTTACGCAGATGGCTTAATGAAATGTTCCGGATAGACAAGCGAGCGTTGGTGTACGTGTATGTGTGCACACTGCCGGTCCGCTGGGGGGCGTGAGCGTCGCCTACCTCCCCACCAATCCCAACTGGCACGGGGACTAATTAAAGGTCATAGAACGCGCTCCACGGCTGGTGATTCCGTTTTATTGGCGGCCGTTGAGAAGTCATCGTCAGCCGTCTTATAAGCTCGGGATGGCCGGGTGAGCCGAATGGGTTTGGGCGGTGGGGACGTCGTGCTTGTTACCTTTAGCTAGGTGTTGCCGGCGTTTGGTCAGCGCCAACGTGTGTGTGAAAATATTTGGCTTTTACGAGGTGATTATTGTTACTGTTTGCTACGGATGACTGCTAATGGTTGACTGGTTGGTCGTTGACTGACACAAACAGAGGCGCGTATAACAACGCCTGAGTGCTCCACACACAATGTAATCTTTGAAATATGTTCCTGAGAACAATATATCCGCGATATAAGCCGGCTTCCGGCTTTGGTGTTTGTCAACTTAGTCTGGCCGCCGTCTAACCCTTTGGCCCCACAGTGGATCAGTGGGTATGATCACATTCTACTGAGCGGGTGGTCCCGGGTTTGATTCCCGGCGCAGGCTTTCGTTTATTCGTTAGCCTGTGGTATTGGCGTCACCCCTGAGCTTCCATTAGGGAGTCCAAAGCTATATTATAATAATTAATTATAAGGTAAATTATAAGGTGGATCCTGCAGCCTGGCTATTCCAGCTGCCAATCCCCTTCCCTTCCCTTCCTTGCCCCTCACATATCGTAGAGACACGAGGGTGCAGTAATCATGTAGTGCACTTGGCACAACGGTGATTTGAAAAAAAAATATGTCTTGCCCTCCTGAGACCTCAGCTGTTTGGCTAAGCAATCCTCTCCGCACGTGCCTATATACGCTCGTAAATAACCATATTACAATAGCTCTAGATCGATCCCTACCATGCAATGCGTCGCCCGGGCACACGTGACACTTTTGACAGCGCAGAGAAATTGTTAATTGCCGGACTTTTTAAGAATCGGGCAGTTGATTTAGTTCGTGAAAGAGGTAATTTCGTATCAAGTTAATTATTTTCTGACTTTGATAACTAAAGACATTTTTATGTGAATTCTGGATGACAGATTCAGGAAATTCTGTCGCGTTTTACTTCGATCTCAAGAGGTTGCACTACTGCTCGAGCTGATAATGCTGATATGTAGTATTGCGAATACACTGTACATCATTATATTATTTTATCACCTACCGCGTGATAAAGAAACAACTAGAATAATTAATGTGTAATGGTGTGCACGGGCTCGATGTGTAAAACGCTTTTTAATTAAATTTATTAAAAAGGGCTCAAATTTAAAAACGGCTCGACGGTCTTGGCTGATGTTTAACAGAATGACGCCAAACTATGTGGGATAAGAACTTCATGCTCAGTAGCAATACTATTACGTGATATTTGTAAATTGCTAAATTACGGATGTTGTACAGTAGTTACTAGGATCCGCGATAAGCCGATATTCCCAAATATGCCCGGTACGCTAATATTCTTTCTTGGCAAATATCAATTATAATTTGTCATTATCTGGGTTCGCAACTTTATTTACCATTTTATCATGCAATCAAAGACGTATCAATATGCGACGCCATTAAAATCATTTTATCATTGTTTTTTCCCCGCCAAAGATTAAAGGTTGTTGCGAAGAACATTATTAAAGATTCCTGGAGCTGTACTCAAGTTTATAGACAACACGTGCCGCCTACCAGAAATATATATTTTGTTAGTTTGACGCTGCGGCTCCAGTAGTTTTACGCCCCAGTAAAACGCTACGTCAAAAGCAATTTCCTGACGCCAGCGTTTGGCTTATAATAATAAATTTTAATAGGCCACATAAACGCCGTCCCTGTAAGAAAGTCCAAAGACTCCAGTTTTCTCTCGGGCTTTTTGTATTAGGAGAGAGAACCGTTACTCGCAAAAACGACTCATCTGAACGCCTGTCTGTTAAAGAGATAGGCATCAGTAGAGGATTCAAATTTATGTATGGTGTACGTATCTCGAGATGAAAAAGTCAAATAATTTTGTCACATTCTGACATATCTGAACTGAAATATGAGCATCGTACGTTGGAACCCAACGCGAATATGAAAATAACGAATGCAACGCGCATTGTGTTTGTCGATCAACTAATAAAATAAGACTTCTATCTAAAACAGTTCATATGAAATGCAGCTGTTAATCGTCAAGACGTTTTCTTATCTAGAAAATTTCTTTGAAATATTCGTTGCATCACCAATTGTCCTAACAATACTGCTACTAGCGCAATTTAAATTTATTACGAATACGGTGAAGCCAAATTCAACATATGCCATCAATCTTATTTGTTCACTGGTTATTGTTTTGGTTTACGTTAATAAGTCACTTATCCTCTCTCCGCGTATAATTATTAACCGTTTTAATTTGATTATCTTTGAAGTCAAAAATTAATTCGTTTAACGTAATCTATTTTTTTTCCTCATCAAAATGAACCTTTAAATGCTTGCATCGTTGAATGGCGCTTTTCGCTAAGTCTTCGCAAAAATGATCGCTCCGCCAGCTACGTGCGAATATAATGCGTTTTAATAGCACAAAAGCGCATATTAATTTTCCCTAGAGACTAGGCGCGAAAAGCTAATTTCCTACTGTTTCGATGGCTGTCAATTGTCACAAACTTCTCGCTGTTAATCTCCGTGTTAATTGATTTTCTTATCTAATTTTTGCACATTGATATAGAAATCTCCGCTGCCTTGGTAATGTCTGTGCCGCGTAACGACGATCGTAGATTAGCTACCGAATATTGTAATGGAATTTCTGTTTGAAAAAAAAAAAAAAATTGTGTGATCATCTCTCACAGTATTACACTCGTGGCAATACTCCTGAGACTCCTGGTTCAACAAAGAGCAACGGCTAGCACCAAAAATAGGCTCATAAATTTAATAGCCCCGATAAAAAGTTTTAATAGCGTTTTACAAAAAGAACATTATAATCCATTGAAATTGGTTCTCCCGCTATAGCATCGATACGTAGAATATATCCAGCCCCAATGAATTGCATTATAGTAATTCTGAAATAAACTTGTACCCATATTATATATCTGATAAGAGAAAATTCAATATAGGCGAATGCCATATGTTTAGCATATGAGAAGTCGCTAACTCCGAAATGAAATTATCGCAAGAATTGCTCCATTTTGTTTATTAATTTTGCGATTTGGTTTTATATTAATTTTAGCAAATAAACTCAGGTTTTTTTTTAATTCACCGTAGCGCCTAGTGCATTACAGGAATACTGCACCCTCGTGTCTCTTTGAAGATATGTGAGGGGCAGGGAAGGGATGGGAAGGGAAGAGGGAAGCAGCTGGAATAGCCAGACTGCAGGATCCACCCCTTTTGGGTTACGACTCGTCAGATATGCGTGTGCTCATCAGATTTCCAAACAATTTTATTTGTTTAAAAAACGATTTTAAAAGTAGCTGTCTCGATGGTATCTGATGCGAGATGCGCTAAAATTGTAAAATTCATCAAATTATGCGACGCATGGTTGCATGAATAGGGCTGCGTCCGACAATCTCAACCATTGGGCAATCAATTATATAATTGAATAAAGCAGCGGTGTTTAAAGTTCGATGCCACCCTTCTGAAGACTGCTTGAGTCAAAATGAAAATGAAATGTCCCAACATTTCATTCTCATTTTAACAAAAAGACGTCCTAACCTCTGATTCCTAGACGTTTAAATATATTTATAGAAATAAAGGATCCTTGACCAGGGATGGAAACGGCAGTTTAAATATATTTTGACATCTCCACAATTTCAGGCATCAGCAATTCGACGATTTAGCAATTCTATTTTTACACAATCGATGTTTGTGGTTTGTTGTGTTTTTATATGGTTGGACAGATATATTCTTGTATTTCTTGATTGTTGAGGGTCATGCCTGCAATCGGGTATATCGATGTATATTTGTTTCTGTACGTATCAGCTATTTCGATGCAGCAGCTTTTCGAGTGCTATGTCCTGAAAGTCGTTTGTCTATATACTCGAGTATTTTATCCAAACCCTTAGAAATTGATACTATTACAGGTTTGTTTTTTATCGATTTCGATGCATAATGTAATAGGCACATCAATTCAAAAGTTTCCATTTACGACTCGTCCTATTCAAGTCGGTATTGCGATCGACAGTGGTGCGGCGGTCCCGGGTACGATTCCTGTCGCGGACTCTCGTTTATATTTCAGGCTACCGATGAAAATACGAACCCTCACTATAATCCTTGAGCACTAAGAGGAGTAGAGTTTTTACAGAGGTCCAAAATCCTGTAGTGATTTTACAGAGATCCAAAACAAAAAACGAAAATACGGTGGTCATTTTGAATTCGTTGTACAAGGCCAGTTTAGAACCAATAAAAATCTATTCACATGCGGGTCTCATGAGGATATAGTAATGGCAGCGCCATTCATGGACTCATGGCAGAAGAATTCACCTTTTGCCAGTTCCACGACTCTTGAGCGCGTGTTAAAGGGCAGGCAGGGGAAAAAATGGTAAGTTTCCCAAAAATATGTATAAAAAATAGCCTTAAAACAATAATTGGGTACAAAACAAATGAATATCACGGAGCCGGGCGAGCAAATCCGAATTTTGCGGTCGTTAACAAAAAAATATATTCACTGGAATGCGCAGCAGACCTTTGCCAGGGTCGGATTGAGCAGCATTCTTACATCGTCAAATGCGTCCTTATTGAAAATAAATATGATACATGACACTGGCCCCGACCAACATAAGCCGTTAAAGCAGAAGAAAATTCAGGCCAATTTTAATTTAACAGGTAAACCGATAGATTCAGAAACATCGCTGTACGTAAGGATTAGGAGAGAAGTGAAACTGAAGCAAGAAATACTTCGATACGCTGATAATGGGGATATAGTTCATCCAGGTGCCGATGGCGTGGTGGTTAGCGTGCTCGCCTACTATGGTCGTGATCGCGGGTTCAATTCTCGACTGAGACCTCCGCAATGTTTCGGGCGAGCAAAATTGGTAAAAACGACTTTATTTGGAATGGCTGTAGTGATGTAGTGTCGTGAGCCTGCCTGGCCAATGATGGAGGCGGCGGCAAAGGCAGCAACAAAAAAGGCCAATCCGGCCCTCCAACGCGTCCCCGAGACCCCATCAACGCGCGTGAAGACGATTCTTTTCGCGGCATATCAGCGGAACGGGATAATGTCTCTGCCACGACCGAAAGCACACACGCATCTATATACGCACACGAGCATTGCTACCTGCTATTAAGGGAATCACCAAAGAGGAAACTGCTATTTGGCTAGATGGGGGCCCCGCCCCTCACCTAATTGGTGGGCGCGCGTTTCGGCCCTTTAGTCACGTCCATCGTGATTTCCCACCGCACACACTATTTAAATACACCCCTCTTTACATTATGCAACGAACTGCGCCCGTGTCTATAGTTAGAAATGCTCCCCCCCCCTCCCCCCCGGCCGTACTCGTATGCTAGTGGGGCGGCGTGAAGGGCACCGACGGGTTAAGAGTCCTCGGTCTCGAAGTTGGTCTTGGGAAATTCGAATTGTTCGTTTTTTAAGAACGTGCATGTAGCGGTTACGCTGAAGAGTTGAACGTGCCCCCGCTTGGAAGGACTTCGACATTTCTTTAGTAGGCCCCACCATGCTGGGGAGACACATCCTAATAATAATCAGAAATTATTTGTTGGAAGAGGTCTTCTCGGGTGTCATTGGTCATCCAGGCGAATCGGACCATACCGCCTGCACAATTTGTCCAACAGCTAGTCAAAACTGAAAATAGCCGTTAGTAGATAAAATTGACAAGTAGAAATCCGGCCATAAGCATCCCAGGAGGCTGATGGCGAGTTCAAAATGTAAAATTTAAATTTTAAAAAATGAAACTGGAAATTATCAATAGCAGAATTGATTGGCATTCTAATAATGTTTATGGGAGAGAAAACAAACAGATCTGTTCAAAACCAGACAGACCTGTTGAAACGATATGTCATATGAGATCCGAGGCTATTCCTCAATCGCAACAGAGGAAGGGAGTATTTTAAGAGGTTATTTCATAGACTGGTCACTTGACCCCCGCCATAGCCCCCCCCCACCCGGGGCTGCTCGCGGGTACAAATTGTAATTGTATCATAGTTTCACAAGTAATTCCAAATAAAAACTCGTCCAATTTACATGACTAATAGCAACTGACAAAACCTTTACCGGTCTGACGAACACATATTATTAACGAACGCCACACCCACCCGCACTCTACCCCTTTTACGCTCTTTGAGCTTCAGTCTCACATTTTCAAAACACAGTATATATCGCATTAACCGATTGCATTTCACGAAACACATGGGCGAGTTTGGGGGGATTGGTGGAGGAGGGAGATATATGTTGCGAGAGAGAGAGAGAGAGAGAGAGAGAGAGAGAGAGAGACCTTCTGCATTTCTAACGCGCATCCGTGTTTTTATTTCGTTTGTTGATCCAACCAAGATTTTGCCATTCACGATCTTTTTCTAATCATAATCGGTCTCGTGGGTCGGTCGCGATAATGGGGCCGAAGGGAAGTGGGAGGGGAGGGTGGTTTTTTGTTGTTGCCAATGATGGGGCGGAGGGGAAGAAGAAAAAAACACGGTAAGTTGCGATTAAATGGGAGCTCATTTTTTTATTATTATTTCGCGCGGCCGTGCTCGTGACTGAATAAAAAAAAAGCTATCGCATTATATGGCCCAAAATGGAGAGATATACTGTACTCTGTATCGTTATATACGCCGGTGGAATTTCCATTTTGTGATAGGAAACAGAATATCCCCCCCTCTCACACAATCACCACCCTTCTCCAACACACCCATCTCGTTGACTGGACGTGGTGTCCGATAACCCACCTGAATTTCTATCGCCATCCCCCTACTTTTTAGCACCCTCAATTTAGATAACTACAAAACTAGCTCGAAATTATGATCGTGTATACGTGCGTACATATTCGGTGCATCAACAGATATTAATGTAGCTTTTTTTTTTTGTTCTTTTTAGTGCGGGATCGTCTGTGGTAATTTTATATTTATGTTTTCATTTGTAAATTGCGAATGTACAGAGAAAGATAAATTTAGACTGGACAACTTCCTGAAAGCGACTCTATCGAACTCCTGAACATTTTAGAAGCACCAGGCAACAAAATAAAATAACAAATTGTTCTAAGTCTCCAGAGTGAATTTCATGGGACGGAAATTCTCAGTAAGTCTGGTTAGACAGAAAACAGCATGCGATGTAGACAGCTGCGCCACTTAGTAAAATAATAGTATTGTCAAACAAAGTACAATTATGTATTCAACTAATCTCTGTACATCAATGGCCAATGCACTTAGGAGGATTTTATGCCCAATATAGTTGATTAAAATAGGCACTTGAAAATCAAAAAACTTTTGGATAAAGGTAGAGTCCGCTTCCGTCTTAGCACAAATATTTGTCGCCAAAAAAATAAATGAAAGAGGTCAGACAATCACGCCTCCGACTATTTGGGATAGGCGCCGCCAGGTGGCGTCTAATTTCCCGCCCCCGAAGCAGCACGTACAACCAATTTGAAACGGCCAGCCCCGAAAATATCCACGCAAACCCCATCTACATTATGTGGGCCATTAACGGTAGCGATCGCGGGGTGGCTGCAAAAATGAGGTGGCGCACCTGCGCCACACAAATTGGGTCATCGTCATCGGCAGACGATCGGGGCGCACCCGCGTGCCATTTTTACGCACTATCGAGACAATCCAGGAAATCGCCACCAAACTCATTAAAAAAAAATCGCGAATTAAAATATATCTACAAAAAAGAAATTAGCATGTGTTAGCTAAACAAAATCTTGCGATCATGAAAAACGGACAGTGTTAGCTTAAGAAGCATTTACATGCTCAGTAAATGTTCTTCATGCTCCGGAGCGTGCGGTCCCGAGTCCGATTCCCGGCGCAGGCTCTAGTTTATTCGATCCTGGGGTACTAGCGTCACCCCTCATAGCCTCGGCCTCGGCTAAGG
>JAUJYS010002214.1:0-15299 GCA_033995665.1 Melogona broelemanni
TATAAAACTTTCTTGAGAAATAATAACCGTGAATTGATTCATACACATTGAGAGTCGTGCGGAAATCGGGAGACCAAAAACGGCCCGCAAATGAAGAAAATATGGCATAAGTTGACAATTAGTTTTGAACCAGGAGAAATGACCCTAAAGTTACAAAAGTCAGAGATATATTGTGCGAAAGACTGGTATTTCGAAGTAATTTGTGCACGCCTAAATAAATATATATATATTTTTTAATTTTGAATTGTTTTTAGAAGTCTGCATGCAATCGCTACAATATTTATGCAATAATTCCCCATCCCTTCCCTTCCCTGCCCCTCGCACATCTCCATTGAGACATGACGGTGCAGTAATCCTGTAGTGCACTAGGCACTACGGTGATTTAAAAAAAAAAAAAAAAAAATAGCCGTCAATAGACGCGAAATTTGCCCTGCAGAGTTTGTTTCCGCGTTTGTTTAAAAAAAAAAATTATGACACTTTGAAAAAAAACTGAAATGATAAATTTGTTTTTAATTAGTTTATAAATGTTTTTACCAAATTTCAAAGCATTCTGTAAACATTTTCTCAATTTGTAGAAAAATCATTTGGGGTGCCTTTTTTTGTGCCCATCCTGCATACTCGTAACTATGTTATTTTCATATTCCGCACAGCATTCTGTAATCAACCCATGCGATCCGAATCCATGTTATTTCGGAGCCAATTGCATTAACCAAAAAGGTTCACAACCACCAGATTTTATCTGTAACTGTTCGTATCCGGCAGGAGGAAAAACGTGTCAAGGCAAGTCCAGAACATTCGTTCTATTATCACACACAGTTTTTAACAGTTACAACGAGTCTACGTATCTTACTGAATTGAACGAATAACTCATCTTACAAAAATTTCCACCTTCAGCCTATAGGCGATGTATTCAGAGACCTATAGGCAGGATCCGATTTACCGGGGGGGTCGGACCCCCTACTTCAGTGACCTACCCCCCCCCCATACTGCGCATAAACGGTAAATTTGACCGATCCTGGGGGGGGGGTTTGGTTTTCCATTTTCATAGGTGTTCCATTTTCCGTCAGTGTTCCATTTTCTTAAAACAATCGCGGTGCTGCGCACCCTCTATCCTTAAATGTAATGTTCCATTTTATAAAAAAATATTTGGCGCTGCAATCCATTTTTGCTTATCCATTTTTCAAAAATCCAGGCGCTGCGCGCCCTCTCGCCTTAAGTGTAACTGTTTTATTTTCTTAAAAAATCGCGGCGCTGCAAGCTATCTCTCCTTAAATATTTGAGTATAGGTGTTCCATTTTTGAATAAATCGCGGCGCAGCGCGCGCTCTCCCCATTTCCAAAAGAATTTCACTAAAACATCGCGGCACTGCATAATCTTTCTCCTTAAATATAGGTGTTACATTTTCTTAAAAAATCAAGGCGCTGCTCGCTATCTCTCCGTAAATATAGATGTTCCATTAAAATTAAAATGTGTTGCTGCGCGCGCTCTATCCTTACCCAAAGTATTTCATTTTCTTAAAAAATCGTGGCACTGCATCCTATCTCTCCTAAAATATAGGTGTTACATTAAAAAAAATTGCAGCGCTGCGGGCGCTCTCTCTCTTCTTAAATACAGATATGTATAGGTATTCTATCTTTTAACAAATCGATGGGCTCTGCGCGCTTTTTGGTACCCTATAATTTTTTTCTTCCGATTATCGATACGCCCCCTTTTCCTCCACCGCCCCCCCTCTAATTAGATTCTGCTGACCCCACCCCCCGCTTGTTTTTGGTAAATCGGACACTGAATCACTCATCGGCCTGCGGAGTCGCCTTCAGAGGGTGTTGCCGTATTTTTTAATGAATCCTGAAACTTATTGGGCGCCATTACTATCTTATAGAATTTTTAACATGACGTGAGTACAAAAACATTGACCAACCCTAACAGAAAAGAGAGAAAAACGTTCTTAGTTACATTTACTGTAACACTTTTATATATTAACACGTTCCTTTTTGCATAAAAAAGTCGTCACATTTTTCAAGGAAATACTATCTATTAAATAAAAAAGAGAACAGAAACGATTAAAGGTAATTAAGGTATAGTAAAGGTTAAAGGTAAAGAAGACACATTCCACAATGAACGGATGAAAAGGTTAAGTTCTATTCAGTAGGGAGCAGGAACTAGAACGTTTTTTTTCTTTTTTCGGAGGAACAGAATTGTTCCTTTTAAAAAGGGACCAACACTGGCCAATTGCCATTTTAAGATCGACAAAATCCACGCGCAAATGCAAGTTCAAACCACATGTTGCACAAATATTTTTTCCGAATAACGACATTTCAATTGGAGTCATGTCATAATATCCAAACTTATGTATGCGTAGAAACATAGATGACACAAGACGCGCTAATAAAATCAATCGCCGAACTGAGACGAGCAAAACGATGAACGAGATTGTGTGTAAGCTCAAAATGTTAAAACGAGATGGACGAGGTCCGGTACAGCGCCGGGAAAGAGACGAACTGAGTTTTGGCAAAACTGACGAAATCAAACAGCAAACGAGGACCTCGAGGACCTGTATTATTTCCTGAGTTTTGCCAAAACTCAGTTCGTCTATTTCCCGGCGCTGTACCGGACCTCGTCCCTCTCGTTTTGTTTTTGTAGACGTCCTAACCCACTATTAATTATTTACAATTGGTTTAAACGGAACGAAACAGTGCTGGAAACACATTCAGGACTTTAAAGCACGCGACTGATTACTGCACTACCGGTAGTGAAATTATAATATCATAGGTATAAAAAAAAAAAATGTGCTCTTATTTTAGTTTTATGTTGTTTGTTTTGAGTTTAATAAACTCGAAAAACAATTTAAAACGTATTCTCATTTAATCAATTTAATTTTCTCGTTAAAACTCAAAAAAATATTCTCGTTAAAATGTTTAGCCACATCAAATTTAACTATTTGATGAAAATCATTCCCGAAATTTGACTATACTACTAAACGCCCTTGTACAATTTCATTGATATTGTCTATTAATTATCCTTACCATTTGTTAAAAATTCCGGCTATCTCGTTTATCTGCATACTTCCGGTTCAGAGATTTAAACTTACATGTATGTGCATTGTGCTCATAAACTTTGATCAAAAGTTCCGCTCCAAGCATTTTTTTTTGCACATTAATGATTATTCTATAGGAATGCCATTTGAGTTGTACAATCGCGAATTTGTACAGAAATAGACTTAGACCAATTAATTTAACGAATTTAGATTGCATTTATTTTTAATTTCAATTTCGGTTGTTGGGATGTAGGCGTATTGGAATGAAGACTGGAGAATGGAGAGGGGAAAACGTTTTTCACTGAGTAGAACGTTAGCAACAGAATGAGCATCTAACAAAGTGCGAACCATGACTCTCAGGAGGATATAATGTCAGTCTGAGTTTCCTAAAAGCAATTTGCTGCAAACGACGACGAATAAACAAGTCGTAAGCACGCACGCAGCTATGAGACCAGACAGAGTTGAACCAGCGAAACTCGTTCCCATCAAATGTGGCAGGGCAAGCCTTAAGAAAGGTCGTAAATTCGCGAGGGAAATTACTGTTGACTGCCTACATGATTTTAAAAACAGATTTAATTATTTACAAGTCGGCGTCTTCTCAAATAAGCACGCGCGAAATTTTTATTTTATATTAGGGAACGTGGTGAGACACAATTAATTATTTCTGAAAATACCAAGGCAGTAATGATATTTTTTTTTGTCTTGGTACAAAATCCAGGCATATTTACATGCACATGCATATTTTGGTGCTCCATCAAACAAATATGCATGTACTGGGAAAATATGTTATCGTATTTTATGAAAAGTATTGCTAAATGAAAATCTTCAAGTCGAAATTGCATTTAGGAATGCCGTCTCGTCACTAGTGGGAGACAGAGAGAGATAGCAGATAAGGGGAAGATGCACGGAGGAAGTAATAGCTGCACTGTACTCACCCGACTACTGGTAGCCTGGATGCCGCCCATAAACACAATTTGTGCGGCTGTCATGGCAAGCAGAAGATTTAATAGGATCATTGAAGACTCCGACGAATCGTACCTAATAAACAGTCAACAAGGATATAAATGAGTGAGACGACCGCCTACCCGCTCCGCATTATAGGCGCTATTTGTCTTATAGAGAAGAGATGGGACAAGGGGTCGAGGGTGGGTGGGGCATGCTTAACTACTTGACATGACGCTAGTGGTGAGCCAAATGAAAATTGAGAGTAGGCAAAGATATTTCGAAGCGTAGAGAGCAAAATGGGTTATCATTGACGATCGAGACGTTCGGTCCCAAGTGACGCTACTTTTGATCGCCATTAACAATCAGAGAGCTGCCCGAGTACATTTCAATTCGGATTATAGAGAAAAACTGTACGGAGCAAGAGAGCACTGAAATGATCTATGTTCCAATTAGTATCGGACGTTCCATGGCAGCTACTTTCAACTCTCGCGATATTGGGCTGCTTTCTGAAGCCATCGTTCGCACAACTGAAACCTAACCTTAAGAGCAATAGGTTTCTGCTGAAAAAAAAATACTAAAACTTGTTTACTGAAAAAAATATTTTGTCGACTTGATTGGAAAAGTTCCCGAAGACATTGTTTGTCAAAAAAGCAAAATCCTGCAGTTCTATAAATACATGTATATTTAGTGAAATGGTCTGACGTTGTCCAAATACGAGCGAATACTTTTGTCCAAGTGCATTTTTTACTGCTTTTTTGCGCGACTCCAAACAATTTCTTGGCAACTATCGTGAAATCCAAGTTTGCAATTTATTAGTGGCATTCAACGATTCCATCCTTTCTCGTTCATTTTCTTTGGGCCATTTTATACAGATGGGTTCCGCCGAGATCAAAACTTTCTGACGATCGGCTACCCCAAAACAATCTTGGCGGATATAAAAAGCGCTTGGTGCGGCAAAATACAATATTCCACCACACCAATGCTGATTTTTCAGTGTCGAATTTCGCCACAAACTATTATTGTGGAAACGTGTTTCTACCATTTCAACGTAATCGTATTGGTGTCTAAGATAAGTTATAAAATCCTCGCTCAGACTTGCTGCGTTAAGTTAAATGTAATTATTTGAGGTAAATGTGGAAATGTTATACTACATATATTTGCGGCTATTGTACTGACATTGTCAGATTTGTCAGTAAAATTTGGACTAGCCAATTTGAATTTGTTCTATGAAATATTCACAAATACCCAAGTGTTTAAACTAGTAAAGAATATCCTTAAGATGAATGTAGATTCTCGACCAAAGAGAAACGGGAAACGGCAACTTCTTGAAAAATCGATGTTTTTAATAAATCAAGAGACTTTTAAACACAAATTATAAAGATGGTAGATAATAGTGTCGAACGTTGTCAGTAAAAATAGAGAAATTAATACATAACAGTGTGACCCTCTTGTGGGTAAGCGGAAAAATTTTTTTGTTCGAACAGCCGTTTTCGCCACGCTTGCATCGTCCTCGGAACCCACAAGATGAGTGACTCTTCTTGTGGGTTCCGAGTAATGATAGTCCTTTTGCACGATATATCGTTGAATTTTGCAACTTTGCGGTCACTTTTCCCGGATTAAAACCAAATGCTTTACGCTGCTCAGCTTTCTTGAGCGTGGGCACTCTTTTGACGACTGTTTCCACACGATTCTTATCGACTCTATGACCAATCTCTACCAAGTTTCAAAGCATTTGGTAAATTTTTGCTCAATTTATAGCGAAAGCCATTTCGGTACTCTTTTTATTGGACCATAACAAATATAAACAAATTTCTAATTAAAGTGTTCCTTAAATTTTCATAAAAATAATCGCGGAAACGCATGCGCAGCTGAGCGAATTTTCTCAGTACCCAAGTATACTCTTTGAATTGAAAACAAAGACATAGTTCTATAACCGAACATTTGGCAAGCGCCGTCCGCAGGGAAGACTTACCGTCCAGTGAGCACGAGGGACAGCTTATCCACCTTGGTCTTCTTCTCCTGCGCGAAGGGCTCACCAGCCCGCAGGTTCCGCACCTCCCGCATACATCCGGTGATCTTCTTGAACTGGAGCCTGGACACCCGCAGAGGGGCAAACAACTGCGTGTACAGCGATTCGAACTCCTTGGCGATGCGCACGGGCCGCAGCTGGTAGACGATGATGACGGCGTGCACGAAGTTGATGACGAAGAAGACGATGTTCCAGATGCAGGTGTCCAAGGCACACAGGATGACGTAACCCCACAGGGCGAAGAAGAAACTGCCCACGGCCAGGGTGACGCGTAGGTACAGGATGCCGTAGATGCCGTTGGGCGCCAGGTAGGAGAGGAACAGGAAGGTGTTGGCCAGCTGCAACCGCAAAAGTGGACAAACAAATAATTAATATTGTTATTAAAACAATAAAAGCGAGAGATTAATAAGATGGTGGTAACTACATTCTGTTCCTTTTAGAAAAAGTAACCCGTGCCAGTTCCCGTTTCTCCTATGAAAAAAGGAACCAGTTCCCGTTCCAGCTCCTACAAAAATAAAAGGAACCTAGGCGTTCCTTAGTTGATAAAAAATAAACCAGTTTTAAACGAGTGTGGGACGAGGTCCGGTGCAGCGCCGGGAAACGTACGTTAATATGCGTTTATTCGTTAGTCTGGGGTACTGGCGTCACCCCTGAGCTTCCATTAAGGAGTGCAGAGCTTAGGGGTGGATTCTGCAGCCTGGCTATTCCAGCTGCCAATCCCCTTCCCTTCCCTGCCCCTCACCTATCTTCATAGAGACACGAGGGTGCAGTATTCCTGTAGTGCACTAGGCACTACGGTCATTAAAAAAAAATAAAAATACTGTTCCTAGGAACGGGTTCGTTTATGTTGATTTTTCTAGGACGAAACGCATGGAACGGTTTGGTTCCATTTTGTCAGGAGCTGGAACGGCCGTTCCTTTTACGGTTTTAATGACTAATATTTAATTACCAAAATATCACACTATTATCGTTTTAATATTTTTACGAATTATTTTTTTACGAATACGAATTACGAATAAAATTATATAACGTACAAACGTTATTTAATTTTGGATTACTTACGTTTTAGAATTTTAGATCAGTTCAGAAAGCGACTTATTTGGCTTTTTATTTATTATAACTGTAACTGATGAATAGAAATTGCCTTTCTTTCGGAAATTTAAATTGAATAAAAGTTTATTTGTGATTTATTTATTTTTTTTCATGGAAGGAACGGAAAAGTTCAAAGTTAATTTTAATTTCTGTAGGAACGGGTTATATTTTAAAGGAACGGACCCAACAATGGGCCTGAGCTTGCTTTATCAGGCCATTTAGCTTGGAGAAAGATAACAAGAGGTGGGGGGGGGCGGCAAACAAGGTATTTTTCGTAAACAAAACGTGCTACCCCTTCGTCGACTGCAACCACAACTAGCATCTACTGTGCGCTGGTTGGTTATTCAGTCCTGGGACTGGTTTGTTTAACAGCAGGGTGTCGTCTCCGAACCCCGACCCTCGATCACCCGACACCTGCGTTTTACTAGGCAGACTACAGGTGGTTTGCCATTGCCTTCCCCCGCACAGTACCACAAGCCAATCCAACGATCGGCTGCGCTGGGAATCGAACCCAGATCCGCTGGTTGGTGAGCGAGCACGCTACCTCACGGCCACAGCGGACGTTTTTTTCTTTTAACAATTGTAAACATTTGCAATATTTGTGGAACATTTATCGAGACACACCAGAGCGCAATCAGTGACGCACAATGAAGTAAAAGTACAATAAACCTAGAAGCAAAAAGATCACGACAAAACATGACTATCGAATCTACCTCAAAATCAAAATCGAAACACCATAATAAAAATAATACCACCTTTTCCATCTACCTGTGAATAGCTGCCAGGATAACCATTTGACCCAATAGGTTGGAACTGAATACCAGAAATGTTGTTGTGGTTCTCTCAACCGGATTATGCATGTTCTTGATGTACACCTCATTTTCAATGAATAGGGCCACCGTCAACAGGGTCAGGTGTACCAGGCTAAATGCTGTCATCCAACTGCGCAAACAGTAGCGCAGCAGTGGCAGACCTGTATCACCGATGTCACTACACAGTGGCAGCATGCCAGCTATGCGGGCAATTTTGGCTAGTGGTATAAAGGCTTTGTGAACTTCATGGTGACATGTCAGGGATGGCTGCAGGTCTGTGTCCATTGCAGGTTCGAATTTGACCTGTCGGTGACGGACCTCAGTCGGGTCCACTGTGTAGGCAAAGTGCTTGCTGTGACTACCATGATAAGTGGATGTCATTGTAGATGACGCCACCGACATCGGATGCTAGAAATCATAAATTTAAAAAATAAAACATTAGTTTCACTGGGTTCAGAATCACCAGGAAAGTCAGGGCTGGTCAGAGAATTGAAAGTTAGTCAGGGAAGACAATCTATAACAAGGAAATTGATGAAGAAGGTGTATCCGCGATCCTTTAGGATTTAAAATGGCAACACTACCAGTACTAACACGCAAAAAATTAACATATATTTCGACAGGAGAGACACACAAGACAATTAAAACGATCCAATATAGGTAAGCGTATCAAAACGTACATTCATGTTGACAGATTGTCATTGATCATTAACGTACTGCATTAAATATTTACCTATATTAAATCGTTCCATAATTGTCTTCTATGTCTCAAGTCGAATTATATGTTTATTTTTTTTAATTCATTTTTTTTAAATCACCGTAGCGCCTAGTGCATTACAGGAATACTGCACCCTCGTTTCTCTTTGGAGATATTGTCACGGACTTCCGCTTCTGGCCTCACGAACTTCTAGAAAACTCAGTTCCAGAAGTCGCTTACCCACTGCCATTAGGGCAACTTAAAAATTAAACTTCCCACACAGGATTTGCATTAATGAATCATGGACCTTTTATTCTTTGTCTCAACAATCAGCAGCAATAGATCTAGAACTACTCACATCAAAATTCTTATCCAGATCACAAAAGGGAGTGTACTCAATAACACAAACCGGAAGTCAACTTTCCAACAATATTCTATTGCATGCAAGCAAAGTTGCAACAAGAAGTACTCATTTTCACGAACAAAGGGAGTGTACTCAGTGAAACACAAACTGGAAGTCAACTTTCCGATAATATTCTAATGCATGTTTCGGCTTTCCGGCAACACTTGCCCACACAGATCAATGGTTACAATACTCACAAACAGAACATGGTCACTCTGGAAGAAACTGTTACTGGCACTTTGATAACCCTAACCGGGAAATCATACACTCAAACTAAATGCGCGGAGCTATCCGCTCCCGCCAACACAAAATAATCTCTCAATCATACTGTCATGGGGTCAGCCTTCTCACTCTCTAAGACTCCCCAGAATGAAGAGTGCTCAGACCTTTTATACTTTCTGTTCTGCTTCAAAATTCACGTGCTCTTAACCAATCAAAACTCTCAATTTTGCACGTGAAATAGGAGTCAAATTCCTCCATTTTATCGAATTCTAAATTCTAATTTGCTTTTCTTATAAAAAAATAATGAAATTCACATAAAAATATAAAATTCAAATGACATCAATATGAAAACAATACAGAAATTACATCTTGATTTTCCTCTACTTCATGTACTTTTAAAAATTGAAATATTCAAAGTACAAGCAAAGTTATCAATAAATCATTTAAAATAAATTATTAGACACTTGGTGAGATCAAACCAGCTTTGGAATTCAATATAACCTCTTAAACAAATTGATTCTTTTGAGATACATAGAACTTGTTCAATGAATATTTCAGTTTCAATTTCAAAAAATATATAACATTTGTTTCAACATTCAACAAAAATACAACATTATGCTCACTCCACTTGCTATCGAAAGTTATTACTAAAAGCACAAACAGTGAATCTCATATGCTCACTTATCACGCCACTTCCTGTTAAAGGAATGCTCTTTTAGTTTGCTACCGGAAATTTGTATAGGTAGCACAAACAGTACACAGCACATTCACAATTATCAGTAGCGCAAAACTCAAGCTCACTTGAACATGCCACTTCCTGTTAAGACATTGCTCTCTTCATACATGCTCACTTGCTACTTCTCGCTAATGCTCTCTACAACTGCTACAGGAAGTCTCTTACAATAGGTAGCACATAGCATATTTCCAATTACTAGTAGCGCAAAACTTATGCTCACTTGCTACGCTCTCCAGATAATGCTACAGGAAGTCATAGCACAAGCACAAACTTATTCACAAAATGCTCAGTAAATTTATCTGATAAAAACTTCTTTCCTAAACAGGAAATTAATTTTTTAGGCATCTTGAAAACGTAGCAACATATAACTCTTAATAACTTTTCTCAAATAATCTAACAATCTTTGTTAACTAAAATTAAAAAAATTGGCACACTTATATCACGTATTTTCCCAAATTGAAAATATCTCAAGCATTAAATCTACAATTGACATTATAATATTTTTATAGCTGATATAATGAAAAGGTAGCGGATGCTACCTCACGGACACCCATGTTTTGGGTGCTCCGTGACAACCCCCCCGCATCTTCTTGGTACGTCCCGGACCAAGGTAGAAAACAAGTTAAAGTTGATAGATTACAAAAATATTAAATATCACATTTCTTGAGTATTATTATAGCTTCTGAAACTTTAAGCTTATCCAACTAAAACTATTAAACACAAATTAACCTAAACGCTACTTTATAATTCAGTGGGCTAGTTCCACGCGATCCCATTCGTTTCGAGAATGTTTATCAGTTCCAGCATCCGGTGGCATCACGGGGATTTCAATATTCTCCAGAAGATAGTCTATGGGGATTTCGTAGGTAACACTCATTTCAGGTTGCACAAAGTCACTGTCTTCCAGAACCGAATGATTCAAAGTCGTCACACTAATGAGATTAGCACGGAATTGCTCGTTGTCATGGTCGGAAGTAAGTAATTCATGGATGGTCCTGGCGATGAGGGGCTCATTATTCAGTCGTGAAGAAAGCAACTCATTGATTAACCCATTGTCTGAATTAATGATGAGCTTCCTATTGTCCAATCCGGAAGTAACCAATCTGATGACTGAATTGACGGTGTGTTGATAGCCCGAAGTTGGTAATTCATCGCCGGGATCCGAAGTAGACAGCTCGTTGTCAGGATCGGAAGCGAGTTGGTCGTTGTCAAAACTGGCGGTGAGCAGGTCGTTGTCCAGATTGCCCGTACCAGACGTGGACGGCTCGAAGATTGGACAGGTGGCGAGTAGGTTGTTGCTGGGTCCAGACGTGGACGGCTCGGTGAGTAGGTTGTTGCTGGGTCCAGACGTGGACGGCTCGGCGAGTAGGTTGTTGTTGGGTCCAGACGTGGACGGCTCGGCGAGTAGGTTGTTGTTGGGTCCAGACGTGGACGCCTCGGAGATTAGACGGGAAGTTGAAAGCTCGTTGACTGGACCAGCTATAAGCAGCTTGTCATCTGAAGTGGAATTTGGCAGGCTGACAACTGGACCAGCGGCGAGTAGGGAGACAGCTAAACCAACTTTTGGTCGTTTGAAGACTGAGCCGGCATTGAAGAGTTCAATAACTGGACCAACATGACGTAGTGTTGTTCGTTGATTTTGTACATGTTTCATTTCCTGTCCCTGCAATGTGTTGACAGTTGAGTGGACTCGAGGGCGTTTTGCTGGCGTTTCCGGCGACTTGTCACTGCCTTCGAGATCAATAAATTCGACGACTGGAACAGGTCGTTTAGTTGATCGACGAATATTGTCTACAAACTGTCGAGACGGTTTCTTATCAATTTGCGGTTCTTCCTCTTCATAGTTGTAAAAGTCATCTGCTGATCCGTAGTAGAAATGAATTGACTTGAGTTCATCTTTCGTCAGAGGTGCAAAATCCAGATATTTATTCAAACTTGGACGAAGTCCTCGAAATTTTGGATTTTTATCCCATCTTGGTTTTATGAGACTTCCTTTTTTTTGTGGTATCCAGCAATGAGGAGGCGGACCAGGACAGCTATCAGTTCTCCATCTTATAACCTCTTCTTCCGGTTCGCTCTGCTCACTGGAATCTGTTGAGTGTGTTACTTCAGCTGTACTTGGAGATGACAGTTGAACTTCCTGTTCTTGTTCCTCTTGCTCACTGATACTGGGTGTAGCAGTACGTAGTAGGTCTTCTTGCTCTTGTTGCTCTATGTCTTCTTCAGATTCACTCACAAGATCGACATAGTCATCTTCCTGTCTGTTTTGATTATTAGCTTTGGCGTGAACTGATGATGTATGAATGATCACTGAGTGTCGCTGATGTTGTAGTTTCCAGACTAATTTTCTCTCTTGTTTTGCTACTTCCGTTAACTCAATGTTGGTTTTCTTGCTCACTTGGTTTTTGTGCTCTGGTGAAGTACTTCCTGTTTGTGAACGTAGCGAACTTGGTAGATCGGACTGCTCACCTTTTTTTTGAGCATCCTGTCGAGTCTGGTGAGCATCTTGTCGATTCATGAGTAGCGCATTTTTACCATGTTCTGGTACCTCTGTAGCTTGACAATCCGGTGGTTTAAAACCATACTGGTCCAGGACTGGAATGATAGTTGGACGAAAGCTATCCCTTTTTCGTTTTGGCATTTTAGTATTTTTCTGGAGCTTGGTTTCAGCTGCAGTTGACTCGGTATGCGTACCGGATGTAGACGATTCAATCGTAGTGACTCGATCACCTTTGTTACAGACAGCTGAGCAGGAATTGTCCAAAGGTTGATTAACTTTAACAATCACAGTGTCCCCGCAAATCTGGTACTGCACTTCCGGTTCAGCTCTTAATGCGGCGACAGTCTGCGTAGGCCTAGTTTTGCGTATCCGTTGTTTCGGTTTTGGCGGGACCTCTAGTTCCGACATTTGCACTAGTTGTCTACCAAAATCAATGTCTGTATCGAGAAGTTTCTTTTTCCTCACAACCTTTTTGCTATGACCAATTGTCTTGTCAGGAACACTCACCGATGTAGTTGAGGGCTTGTTTGGCTGCTTTCGGATATGTTGCGTCTTAGTGTCGGTTGGCGTTGTAGTAGGCTCCATATTTTGCATTTTCTGAACAGCTAGACTCACATTGCCATCTTGCTGAGTTGACTGGTCAGCATGATCGTGCATTTCATGCTGCTTTTTCGTTTTGGCATACTTGAGGGGTTTCTTACATTGCTTTTTATCATTAGCGTCACTTGTAGCTGCTGTGACGGGCGCCATTTTTCATTTTAAAGTTTCAATGGCGTTTCAAATTTCAAAGGTCTTTTAACAGTGTCATATTTTACCAACAGGTGGCAGCACGCTCTTTTTAATTCAAAAATTATGCGGGAAAGTGTAATAATGCACAAACTTTTTAATAGCAAACTTTTAAATGTAACCAGTGTTATCAACTTCTCGTATATTTCTTAGTAATGTCATATATTAAATCAATAAACATTCGTATTCAAATTTGTTACGTTCATAGTCCTTTTCTTTCTAGGTATGTGAGGGGCAGGGAAGGGAAGGGAAGGAGAATTACGTTTATGGTCTTTTTCTTTCTAGGTATGTGAGGGGCAGGGAAGGGAAGGGAAGGAGAATTACGTTTATAGTCTTTTTCTTTCCAGGTATGTGAGGGATTTCATATTGGAGAATTCCCATACCTACCCATACCCACTGTGATATTATGTATTATATATCTTTACCAGAAAACAAAAATTCATTTTCAGCTATCAAAAATACACTACGCTAACTAAATTGAAGTCAAATTTCAGCATTTTTTTTAACGGAGTTATTATTACATCTTGTGCTATATATTAATGGTCATTCATCTTAGGTTTCATTTTAGTAGCAAAACGCTACTTCCTGTTTCACCACTTCGCTACTTTTGCTAGCCACCTCACACCTCGCTACTTTCTATCAAACAGGAAGTTGGTTATAGAGCGTAGCATTTCTTTTTTAGCTACTGAAGATGCTACTTCTTTAAACCGAAACAGGAAGTTCATGTTATATGTGTTTTATTCTTTTACAAATTCGAATCTATGAGTAGACTAGCACTTAAAACTCAGACTAATGTTTTTTTTTTTTTTTTCTTTAAATATCAGTACTTAACATATTCAAGTTAAAATTTAAAATCCTTAAACCAGAAATGGTTATCTTTTACATTACATTTTCAAAATCTTTAAAACTATAAATTAAATTCTCAAACTTCATCTTCAAAAATAATTCATTTTTTAAATATAGCAGCAAAAACAAAAACATTTGTAGAAATATTTTAAATTAGGCAGATGTATTTTTCAGATATCGGCGATGATATGGGGTTTGAGATTTATTAGTCAGTCTACCCTCCCCTCTCCTTACATCATGATGTCCAAAACTATTTCCTGCCGATTTCCAGTTAGAGTTTGTAAAACTTCTAGGGTGATAAGTCCAATTGTTTTGTCGATTCTCATAGGAAGGAGGATGGCAGTATGACTCCCTATCATTATTCAACACTGGTAATGCTGGTTGAAAAACTTCAGCAGTAGGGGATAAATTGCTAACTGCCGGTAATGCTCCCAGCGGCCGGAAAGAATTAGAAGGATTGGTCACCCCCCTAAAAATTTGTTTGATATCAATCAGTTCTTTAACTAGGTGTCGATTCCTAAGACGAGGTTGTCGAATACAAGCTTCCTGCTCATTCTCGGAAACACAATCTGCTCCAGAAGTGGATTTAAATCTCTGACCAGGCAAACCGCGGGTACGCAATTTTTCTAAATATGGGTCTTTAAGTAGCTCGCGAGACTTATTACCATACTGTTCAACAGAAGTTATGACATTCTCAAAGTCTGACTTTTGTGAGTACTTTTGCACTTCCTGCTCACTCAATAGTGCTACTTTACGCTTCCTACCATGGGATGAAACGGAAGTGGCTGGTAAACCTGGGGATTCATCAAAATCATTTTTTGGACTTCTAATCCTTAGGAGATTTTCAATACAAGCTGCTACTTCCTGTAGCTCGCGCTCATGTTGCTCTTCATCACTACAATTCCCATCTTCCTCATCTTTTATGTTCTCTTTTTCTTTGCTTGAGCGGAAGTTGCGCCCCTGACATGGACCATTAGTATTCTCATTTTCCACGTCCTCATCTGGCATGTACACATTCTGGTCAGCATATTTTTCAATCAATGTGGGTATGAAAGAAAGTTCAGTGCACTTAGCATCTCGATTATTGGGTTCATTGTGAGTGCAATCTTTTTGTTTTAAAGCCTTGACCAAACAGGTAGGTGGGGGAGGAGTGGCGCGTTCTATGATATCACAGTCCCAAGTTTGTTTTGAAGGGCAGTC
>JAUJYS010002215.1:0-15291 GCA_033995665.1 Melogona broelemanni
TGACTACGATTTGAGGATCGAAAGCTGTGCCAGTTCGAGAGAATAACCACCACCTATCCAATGGCTACATCAATCACCTACGTTACCTGATGTGTCTATAGCAGCATGTACGTAATTATAACGTTTTTTACGCCACCGTTTTAGGCCTAAAAAACGTACTGAACAAATTGTAAAACTCGTATCGCTATTAAATTTTTTAATAAAAAATACAAATCCACTGCAACTGTTGCCGTTTCCATCCCTGGTCAAGGATTCTTTATTTTATATTTTCATCCACACGGCTCCTAAAAACACTAAGTTTATACCAAGCTTATGCATTGGTAAATAGGTGGATGAATATTGTTTTGTTATTGTTTTTAGTTTTTGTTCTGCGTATTATTCATTCAGTGCTGCGAATTGTTCCAGTTTTCGAATTGCTGGATACAAAAAGGATGCTCGATATTCGATAAATAATAGGTGCCATTTGTTTGACGCCACATCTCAATTCTTATTCAAATCGGCAATGCGAGAACACCACAACTCGGTTAGCAGAACAGAACACGACGACGAACGTGGCCACCCCTCCCCCAACACCTTTGGCAGGACATTCTCTATGAGGCGGAAACTACTAGTCCGTACGTCACGCCCTCTATCGGCGCATTCACGCTCTTGCAAAAATGCAATATGCGGCCACCGGAATTTTAATGGAGCCATTCAAACGGATCGTTTGACGTCATTGATTGGCAGGCTGCTGTAAATGGGGCGCGTTAAACTTTTGCGTCTGTGTTAAACTTTGTGTCTGTGCTGGCGAAATAACGAGTCGATTTTTAAAATAATAGGGTTTCGTCACTTTACACGTACATATCTCTTTGGTTCATCTAGTTTTAACAGTCGGGTAGGTCAGCGCTGCGGCATTTTATCGTCAAAGAGGATGAATGTTATTTGGAATATCGATTATTTCATTTAATTTTGATGTTGTTGAGATAAACAACGTCCACTAGAATATGGACATAGCACGGTTACGGATTATCGATTTATTTAATTTGTTATTTTCCATACAAAATCGACTAAAATATGGGTATGGAATATCGATTATTTGATTTAATTATTTCCCCACCTTGTTGAAGTAATTGTATAAATAAATAGTTAAATACGAGTGGAAGCTATCCATCAGGTTCCACGTTTGATTTAACGGCGCCACACAATTAATTAGCGAAGTAGTTTGTTGTTGATTTTACGTGTCTAGCACGAGTATAAAATCCGAGAAGAAAAAAATAAAGACACTACTAGCGCTTCACGCCTTTTTTCGCTGTACCGCACGTTCGACGAAAAATGCCTGTCTAATAACAATCAAGTGTTACACATTCAGAAGTATTATAGGTCTACCTATTTATAATACATCCTATTAATTAGTATTAAATGCGTCGCGTTTTGCCAGAGTGCGTCAACCAACTAGACGAACCGAAAACGAAGCTGAATTTCATTACCATATACTGTAGTTTTTTTTTAATTTATCGTGAAGAGCTCTTCGGTACAGGTGCGACTAATACCGATGAGAATTAACGAATAAATTTTACGAGTGTTTTTCCTAGCGATACTAGCGATTAAATAAAAAATTCTGGAATCCTCTTTTCTGTCGGATGTAGACTAGTTTAGCAAAAGTGGGGCAAAGCGTCAAAGTCTGAAAGCGTCAAAAGCCATATGAAATGGCATGGTCGTACGATCCGTCAAGCCCAGTGGGTATTGCAACTGACTGCGATGTGGGTGGTCCTGAGTTTGATTCCAGGCGCAGACTCTGGTTTATTCGATCCTGGGGTACTGGTGAAAATTTTCCCCTCACATATTGCCACAGCAACACGAGGGGTACATAATTTCCTGACAGAATTCACTACAGTGATCAGGAACAATAATATAAAAAGTTGGAATTTAGCCTAGGTTTCTGACCAAGGTAGGGATTTTTAACGTGTAGCTGACCACGTACAAGTACGGGTCCCTCAGATTTACTTTGATTCCAAAAGAAAGCACGAAATATTTTTTCTCTCCCGAAAAATTCCTGAGATCTCCGATCGGGATTCGAATCCACGATCACGTGCATATCCAAGGCAATAACGCTATCCACTATGCCACCGACATACCTACAGCAATCACTTGGTTAGTCTATATCCGCATAATGGTACCAAATTGTGCGGGCCTCGCCCCATTGCGCTACTATTCCATTATCATAATTCATTAGCGGCGAAAGAAAGCCTTCTCCCTCCCCCCCATCCCTCCCTCCACCTCCGTTCACCGAAGTTGTTCACCGTAATTATATTTGGAAGATAATGAGCGGGTTTGTGTTGATTAAAAGTTGAAGGAGAAATGGCGCCATCTACTATGGGATATACAAGGTGCGACAATAAAGTTCGGTGAGTGAACCAGAGGATATGGCATCGAGCCTTATGTTGATCGGTATGTCTCCTAATTTCTCCCAACAGGTCAAGCGTCTGCTAGCACCGAACAAACAGCTACATTCAAGAATAGACCGGGTACCGAGGAGCGCACGTCAATGATCCGAAATAGAGCATCTAGTTTTGTTTCACTTTTTGCTCCATTTTGGGCGAATGACATGCTCTCTTGGGTATCCTGTCTTTTTTTTTGTGTATAGCTGTTTATACGATACTAACAGACGATTGACCTGTTGAGCCAAACTCCATCAATCAACAAAAGGCATGATGCCGCATCATCTGATATCCGCAGCTAGGACAGCTACAGACTCATTCGCCGAACTTTATTGTCACACCTTGTGTGATGGGCCGGGGCCGTACGTGCCGATTTCCCGACACGAGCCGCCCGCACGTGCACACAGTGTAAGAGAGTGAGAGAGAGAGAGAATTGATGATTTTTTTGTGCGAGGGTGTAGCATCGGCGCCTCTCGCCAGCTTCGAAGTGCCGATCAATTATTAAAAGGCGGGTTTTGTAATTTGTAATCGTTTGTGATTACGGTTAATATTGCCTCGCTGGAGAAAAATTGGTTTTGGTGGGAATTGGCGAGAGCTGGTTTGGTGGGGGGTAACGGTCTGTTGAACCTCTGGATCGAAAATTCGATTAGTTTTTTAGTTTCTTTCTTCGCTATCATTTATTCTGGTAGTTAGTGGAAGATTGGATGGCGGTTAATTAAGGTGATGTTGAATTATGTCTGGTTTTATTACTTGAGCGTTTGAGACTAGCTTAATTGTTTCTGAAATAGTTAATTAGAATGTGAAGTTCGCTAACTTTTATTTTTTAATCTTTATTATTTGGCAAGTGCGTTTCCTATTGCATTTTATGGTGGTTACAAATCTTTGGACTTCCGATGAACATTTTTGATTTGTCGATGAGATATTGCATTTCATCCAGGGTGTGCATTTTTTACTTATTCAATAAGGACGGTATAATCTTGACTAGTGGCGTCATAATCGTTTTCTATAGGTTGACTTTTGGCTTTTGCAGCTGCATTTAGTTTGATTAGTTTTCCAATTCCAGTAATGTCGAAAGAAAAATACAGCTATTTTTAATTGTGATATTGTGAAGGGACACAAGTTATGTACAAAACTTTTTTTTTAACCCATTAAGACTGGATGAAGGTCGAGGCTCTTAGGAAGGAAGATGGTTCTCCCCCCACTTTGTCTATAAACTGTTTCGTAATCTTACGTCGCTTTGCTAACTTGACAGGCGTTGCAACCGACGTTTTGAATAAATTCGGCGTCATTTGAGAAGATGGGAAAAACCGATAATAATTTCTCCCAACGAAAAAAAAAAATATATAGAAGAAGTTATACCGCTATGGTAGTGCCTGACTTGGCGCGGTAAAAGCCAGAATGGTGTAACTCAACTTTTCGTTTGTTTTTTTAATGCATAAATTTAATCTGCGCATGTCAAACTATGGGAATAAAAACGATAGATTAGTCATAACGCTTGTTTAACGTGCGGGGCAAAAATTCATAACCTTTATATATTTTTAATGACTGTCAGAGATCATCCGATTTTAATAGAATTTGGTACAAATGATCAGGAAATGTTAACTTATAATTTTCCTATTTAAATTGGTACTCAATCGTGCAGCTGTGGTACAACGTCATCTACAGTCTGGGAAATGCACTGCGAAGAGAAATTCGTGGAGCGATATTCATATTCGAAAAGAAGACATTCTCACCATTTGTACCAAATTTTATAAAAAGCGGATGACATTTAACAGTGTTATTAAAAATATTAAAATGTTATGGTTTTTGTGTCTCACCCTGTATATAGCCCAAGTTTCCAAAACGCATACGTACAAAGAAAAAATTGTAACAAAAGTTCTCGTTTCTCAGTTCGAGAAAAATGCGAGTTACAACGTTCTGTCTTTAACCGCTTCATTTGGTTGCGACGCACATCGCAGCCTCGGAAGATTTCGCCGCGGCGTCACTTATATTTCGAGCAAGCTGATAGCGCGAGACAAATTGATACAGCCAACTGTCTTGGGACGTGCTCGGCGGGAAGTGCGTCTTAGGATTCGAAGTGCAGTTCTTTTTTCCTTTTTTTTTGGCGTTGTTGAAAAGTGGATCAAACTTGTAAAATTCAATTTAAGCGGAATGCCCAATTTGGCTGCCGCCACCGCCGCTCGCGTCTAGGCTCGAGCTAGATTATATTAGAGAGTTTGCGATTGCGCTAAAGCACGTCTACGTGCGACGCCCCCGCGATAAGAGACCGAATTTCTACGCATTATCGAACACAGTGGCTGAATTTTTCTTCTGAAGAAGGCATGATGGGTCACTGCGATTCAAACTTAAAAAAAGGGAAATTTCCCGCACTGTAGTTAATATCAATCTAGGAGATTGTGTACCCCTCGTGTCGCTTAGGTAATGCATGATGGGTTATTGCATATTTAATTAAAAGTAGTACAAATTCCATCAAGTTGGATTGGGGTAGATTTTGTGTTCAATTATTATTATCAATTGAATTATTTTTATTTAGTATTGAATTGTTTCGTTTTGAAAATTTATATTTTTTTTGCGTTTAGTAGTACTAATAAATTAATTAGAATTTTAATTTTTCACTATATATTTTCTAAGCACATTGATTTGAAGTGTGATTTTGCATCGTTAATGTTTCAAAGTCATTTGATTTAATTCAAGTGAGTCATCACCAGAAAGTTCACCCCATTCCAAGTTTTCCCCGCAATGCACTGACGAGGCTAAGAAGCTCCCCCTGATTGTTGTTAGCCCCACAGCACACTTTCTTGGCTGAATTTTAACTTTGCAATTGGTGTGTGGCATATTTCAGTGCTTCATCAAAGACCTCGTCTGCAGGTCGATAGAAAGCGGGGTTTGCGGCGTCCTATCGTGGCATCATGAGCTCCCCAGCTCGGTCCTAAAGTTATTAAGTTCCTAACCTTTTTTATAACTGGTCCAAAGTTCCTCAAAAATGGAACTTTTCCGTACCGTCCCTACCAGTTCAACAATATGAGTATGCTCGGTTAGAGTGGGAAAATAACATCTAAAAATTATCGTTTTTCTTTGTGGTGAATACTTTTGTTGTATTTTTTACAAGTAGTGGGTCTCAGTAGGACACAGGCTAGACACAAACTCGACACCGTTGGTGGGTTGATCGGTTACGGCACAGATACAGGGGTTGAACAAAATAATGGAAACATTTTTGTTTGTGCACCTTATAGACCCGTTTCCATTATTTTGTCCAACCCCTGTACGGTGAAGCCACACCACACACACACACACAGGCAGTGTGTAAACAAGTCGTAACGGAAACGGGGATACGTCTCATTCGGTAATCGATAATGGAACCGGATAAGCTCTGCTAGTGAGTCCCTACCTAGCTGTCGGCACCGTTGCTGACGGGTATTCGCCTCGCTTTCTATTTCTCTGTGTGTATATATAGCCCTAGTTTTGGTGATGGAACGAACGAGCGCTTTCCGTTAGGTCGTACACCGGATATGCGAGCGTTATTTTTTTCCCGCCGTTTTCCAGAAAAAAAAGAGGTTTATTTTTGTTACGAACCGAGCGAGGAAAACCTCTTTTAATGGTATTAAGCCGAGGTAATTTGAATGATGAGATTAGTTGGAATCGAACGTATTTTCCCGCCGTTTCCAAAAAAAAAAAAAGTTTTGTTTTTGTTACGGATCGTTGAGGTAACCAATTTTATTAATTAATGATTCCGATAAATTTAGCGTGGAATATTAAGCCGAAGTCATTTGAATTCAGAGAGCCACTTGAGGGAGCAGAAGCTACCTGAGTTTTCTTGGCAGAATACAGAGGTGGTTTGCCATTGCCTTCCCCCGCGCAGTACCACGAGCCAATCCAACGATTGCCTATACCGGGAATCGAACCCAAATCCGCTGGTCGGGGAGCGAGCACGCTCACCTTTCGGCAAGATCGGATGCACTTTCTATTACTATGTTAGAAAAATTTAATAAAAATATTATTCTTTTGAACGTTTCTGCTTACCTCTTGATAAGACAAAGTTTGACCGGAATAGCAGATAATTTTATACTATTGGTTTTCACGAGAATACACGCTAGATGGTAGGTGAACTCATTACTTTAGTTTCCACGCATTTCATGCATCTACTCAGATTGGTAATCATTCTAAACAAACGTTTGATCGGTTTGAAATGATCTTGAGAAATGTACGACTTAATTACACTTACCCTCCATCATTATCCATGAGAATTGGAAAAATCAAAACGATAATTTATTATGTTAAATACGACATTTTAATTATGTTAAATACAACAGCAATATCTTAAACGTTTCTTTTCATTAGCATGCGTTTATTTTGAATAAATTAATTTTGTCTTTCTGGGATTACAGTATAAACAAGTATTTCGTCTATCTATCTATTTTTAGTAAGCTTCCGTGTCATAATGGCGCAACGACGAAATGGCGCAGGGATAAAATGGCACAAGTTTTTTTTTTTTAAATCGTTGAAAAATCTGCCTACCGTGGAGGTCGTGGGTTTTTGAATGGGGATTTGTCGTTGGCCGGTTGTTATCCAGATGAAGAGATGGAAGGATTCAATATTTTTTCTTTAATTTATTCCGCGGCATATTTAGTTTTGATCTTATTTTTACAAGACTATCGCGCTAGGAGAAATTGAGATTTCTTCGAAAACATACACCATTATGCATTTATTTATAAAATCGCAAGCAACACAAAAAATCACACATTTCGTGTTAAGATCAGATTTTTTCAGCGATTTAAAAAAACCTTGTGTCATTTTATTCCTGCGCCATTATGTCGTGCGCCATTTCGTAGACACCTTACTGAGTAGTTTGCCCCAAAATAACAATACAAACATGTTAAGCCAGAGGCTTAGACTTGCGGGAATTTTTTTTTAATCGTTTCCCAAATGCTGTAGCGTAAACATAGAATTAAGAAGTATTGAATACAATCGCTCACGGCAGATGTCCACCAAAGACCACATTGAAAGTTATCCAAGGTACTTTTGAAGGACTATTCAGGATTTTCTATTCAGGAAAGCAAAACCACAAATTAGTACATGTACTTGCGTTAAAAGAAACAGAGCATTCGGCTCAATTTGAGAATTGGAAAAATATCGGGTGTTTTGGGCGAATTCAGTAGAATTTGGTGGACTGCGTACCTCCAGCGACGAGCCACAACGTTGTGTAAATAATTGACATGATGAAATAAGCGCGATCTTGTGATAAAGCTCAGAGCGGAAATACGTCTCCCGTCCAGTTCATCTTTTTTTTGTGAAGTCCGGGTCTCAGGAGGACGTTAATTTTGTGCTAATTCAGGATTTTACGAATCCGAAAGGGGAAAAACTGACCTTGTCCTACAGATTTAATCAGCAGGCTACCTGGCAACCTGAGCGACGCCAAAGAGCATAAACACCAAACGGTTTTTTTTTTAAACGAATAGAAAATGTGCATGTATAAACAACTAATTGCATACCATTTTTCAGCAATAAAAGTTTGGCATAAATTGTTGCCGGCATTTCGGCGCCACAACGCTTAATGAAAGATAATAAGGAAAATTAAAAAAAAATAATATCGTAAAACAGATTCGTAAAATTTTACGATATCAGAAAATTTTAGGGACATACAAATTATCTTGCATGATGAAATAAATAACCTCCCCGATGTGAAAGGCGGCGGCAATCAAACTTCAGAAAACACCAAATGTAGCCAAATTAATAATAAATTAAAGCTAAAATGCGTTTTACGGAGACGGAGTATAGACTAGCAATGTAGTTTCTACAAAAATCCAATGTTCCAATTGATTTTCTCGTTCACCATCATCGTTCCGGTTCGGTTCGGCCTCGTCATTTTGTGCTTTATATGCTGATAAACATTCAAAAATTAGTGCTGTTTAAACAAAATTATTCGATCTTTCCATTCAGCTTCACAAAATTTCAAGTAAAATAATCCATCTAGAAATCCCTTAAAAATAAATTTCCCAGAATATCCCAGTGTCTATTTTTATTGGTTTCTCTAACAACTTTGATTTACTATTTTTTATGATTGACTTTTGATGTTTACGAGGTTTAATGCCACTCAAAATATACATGTAATTTTCTTGTCCTTTAGGTGACCTTCCATTTTTTGCTAGCTTATTTAAATTATTACGGTCACGCTCGCCTCACCCCATTGCCGAAATCTGATCTTGTCTACAAGCTACATGTAAATTGCATTTATTTTCGATAATCTTCGAAGTGGGGACACCTTCCGTTGGTTGGCTTTACCGGAGCCCCTAGTCGGAATACCTTCGACGTAATTAATTATGAGGAGGCTTTTTAGTAGAGATCAATATAAACACGCGGCCCTGGTTGAACCGGTTGCACCGTCGGCAGATCGTAAATTTGCCTCAACTTGCGACGTGTTACCTGTCGAAACAGTGGACGTGAGAAAATTTTGACGAGGCAAAGATTAAAGCTACCGGACGAATGCTTTTTTCAAAGATACACGTATTTCGTTGCTGGAAATGTGCCAGTTTTTTTACGATAAATTTTATCGAGGCGATCGACGAAAATCGAATATTCATGTTGATCACCTCTAGAGGGGCTAAATCATTTCTAAGCAATTAAATTAAATAATCCCCTACCCACTATTTCGTAAGTCGCTCGCCCCGCCAAATAAAAGAGACGCTCACGACACAATTAAAACAAATCCTTGAAACTTTTTTTTTAATGTCGGTTGTCGCCATTCACATGTCAGTCGCCAAATGGCGCGCGTGACTTTTAGCGTGTATGGGTAGCAAAAGGAAATACTTTAGGAAAAAGGTGAAATAGCCAAAATTTTAGTATATTATTAGTCGATTTCCAAAACGAATTGATTAAATATTAAACAAAATATGACAAAATTAATATGAGGATGTTTTTTATGAGCCACACTTTATACTAGTAGATCAACTGTAGCGCTGCGCACCCGCCATTGGTGCGACGGTCCCGGGTTCGATTCCCGGTTCTAACTTTCGTTTATTCTATCCAAATAGTACTAGTGAAAACGTACCCCTCCATAAATGTTCAAGTGTTCAAGTGTGGCGACACATGACAGTGATGTCAAATAAAAAATAAATAAGACTAAAGATTAGCAAGAGTTCTGCAGTGAAACTTCTGTCAGTACGCTTGTTTGTTTTGTTTACGCGTGCGAATACCGCATCGCGGACACGCAAGAGTGTCAAGATCTCGAAATTCAAATGCTGGCATTTGTTTGCACGCACAACTTATCTGTTAGTGTCATCCGACAAGGTGGGCCCTACATACCCTGAACCGATAATGGTACGGACAACTTTAATCTGAACATATCTAAAAAAAAACGAAAATAAAAAACGTTCTCTTATGAAACTGGCACATCCGATACCACTGTCACTTCCGACATCATGCATAATCAACGACGGAATGAGTAACTGAAACGATAAATAATCGACACTTACATTTCAGCTGCGACTATTTAGTAAAATAAGTTTGACGCAACCACGTCTCAATTCATACATGTGTATATCAAATTTATGTAGTACTTATCCAATAATCCAACGGAAAACTCATTTCTGTTCCAGCAAACACCTTAATTTATATTAATAACATTTATTCACAATGCAGGCTCGTACCGATTGATCGTAGGATGACACAGTTGCCCCTGGACAGAGAGGAGGATATTTTCGAATGCGCTCCATTCTTATTCAAAATGGAATCTCAACAGATGCAAGAAACTGGCTACGGAACAATGGTAAGCGATCCCGAAAATATACCTTCGCCACCAATAACTGAAATCGATTGCTTTTTCGCATTGAGTTAATGAAAGAACGCTAATCAATCGCTGAATATGATGATGTTCCTAGACCATAGAGGATGAAAAAAAAAAAAATTATTTCCAAATATGATGTATTTATTGGATACTAACTCTTACATAATAATCGCGAAGATAGGGTAAAATTGTTTAGTTTTGACTACAATGTGACTCCCTCTGTGGGCCACGCGTTCTTCGTCCGAACTGGCTGTTTTTGCGAGCAGCTTCTTCCTCCGGGACCCACAGGAAAAGTGTTGGGACCTTGACCTATCGATACTCGTGTGACGGGCACTTTTTCTGTGGTAATTGGTAATTAGAAATAACTTTCGTCGTTTTTTTCATTCTCTATGGTCGAGGAACATCATCATATTCAGCATTTGCATCTCAACGGCTCCGACTATCCTTATTAGGCTAATCAATCGGGCATCCATTAAACCGTAAACCATATCAGACCAACAAATTATTAGCGCGTAAACGTCAAGTTTAACTAAGCAATGCGGCTCATTAGGGCGAGATTAAAAAGCAATATTTGCCCACGAGACGGCAAAAGGGGAATAATTTGCGGTCGGCGGTGCATTAGCTGGTTAAGGGGCAGTAACTACTACTCGTTATTCACCGCTCGTCCGTCTGGGCACACGAGACAACGATCGCGATAAGAAAGGCGTAAAAGCTGTCTGCGCTCGTTAGCCCCGAGTATAGATAATTGTCAACGTTATCGTTAATGCTCTGTTTTCACAATCGTTCCCGATGTTTTTTTTAAATTTATTTATTAGTATTATTGGAACAGCGGAAACAACTACATTAAACTGTAGTTGCAATTCAAATTGCTCCAACAGAGTGATACGGCATGCAAAAAGGAACAATAAAAATATCAAGTTTTCACAATTGATTTTTCATAAAAGAGAGCCGCTTTAAGCGTTTACATTAACGAAATAAATCATATTTTTGATGGTACACGTAAAAACTTTTTATAATAAATGTCGAAACATGTCACAATCATAATGCAATTGGCACCTGCAGCTTTTCATTTCCAATCACTGTAGCGAATATCGTTACAGGAGATTCAGTACCCCTCGTGTTACAATGGGAATATGTGAGGGGCACAAATTAACAAAGTACCCCGGAATCAAATAAACGAGAACCCGCGCCGGGTTCAGAACCTCGCGTCGTGAAGCGAACCTGAGGTCGCCGCATCGTAGTCTGTTGCAATATCGACTTGGCTACGACCAGTCGTACGTTATAGTTTCACGTCTAATTACATTTTGTTTTGCATTTCCATCCATCAATGCCACCGTGCTTGTGGTCGGTTACGTCATTAAATTTACCATGTTCCATCAATGCATTTGAAAAATTGGCTCCCATGATTTCAGTGTTAGGTTCGTTCCTTTCACAAATGAACCCATACTAGTTCCCGTTCCTACTTAAATTAAAAGGAACCGGGCCGTTCTAAGTTCTTTTTTCAAAAGGAACCTGGAACTTGTCTGTTCCTTTCCCGTTCCTATGATTAAAAAATATTTAAAAAAACCTGGAACTTGTCTGTTCCTTTCCCGTTCCTATGATTAAAAAATATTTAAAAAAAATGCCTAGTTCACAAAAAATTGTGATTACGTTCATGTTGACGACAATTGGACACTTAACTAGCGAGAACTAAAATCTTTCAACAATTTCTGTTTGATGCTGTATAATTGTTCCGCTGTCGACACACTTTGGAAAATTGTACTCGTAGAAAATTGAAGGTTATGGCAAAAGGAACCCTGTACACAGTAAAAAAAAACCATTCCAGTTCCTAAAAAAAAAGGAACTATACCGTTCGTGACGTTCCTTCTTAGGCAAAAGGAACCTAGGCATTCCTAAATTACTTAAAAAGGAACCTGTTACTAGGAACGGAAATTTTTCGTTCCATTCCTACCCAATACTGCATGATTTAACATATCACAAAAATTAACAAACCCTGAATTGTCTCTTTTTCATTTCTCGGAATCACGTGATCATCAGCAGCGTCGCGATCACCAATCCAGCGAGAGCGCGATGGGTGTTCCGGTTCCGCTAAAAAAGAACAGCCTGGACGCCACGTGCAGCGTGGACGTGGCCGGCGTAACGCTGACATGGCGGGATCTCAGCGTGTTCGTGCCCCGGCCCAGCGATTCCTTGCTGGCCCGCGCCCTGCGCAAGCAATGCAGCGGCAGTGGCCGCCGCGACCATGGATCCACCGCGCTGGGCAAACACAGACGGATACTCAACAACGGTGAGCAGTTGAGCTTAATTTTAATTGCAGCGCACAATGGAAGCACTGTGGCATCTTTAAATACACTCGTTTCAAATGAACTACCATTGAAACACATTGAAAATGTTGTTGTCCTTTCTTCAATGACGTTCCGTTGAAATACATGAATTAAAAAGTGGTGTACCACAGATATGTGTGCCCATGAGTTTTCAAGTTTACGCGAATAATTGGTTATCCTATAGTTTGTGTACTGTATGTGTGGAATGGTATTTTTTATAGAACGTTTCAAAGTTTGTTTATCAATATTTATTTATCTGTTTATTTATTTACAAGTATTAGGAGGGTTCAATATTGTTTGACCTATTTTTAAATGTGAATTGTCTCATTAGATGTTCCGAAATGGCACCTTCACGTTTAAAAATAAAATAAACATTATCTGAAAATGCAAAAGAAAAAAATGTAATTGCACAGAAATTTACAAAAAAAATTGAAAGGCATGAAAAAATGCAATTTAGAAGAAAATTGTAATTGCACAGAAAAATGTAATTGGAAAAAAGCAATTAAAAATCACATAAATTTAAAAAGCAAATGAAAAGGCAATAAGGAATTAAAAAATAACAATTTATAAGGAAATTAAGACATAAAATTCATTTTGTGCAAAGCATTACAAAAACAATATCCATGATCATCAATTCCTATGCGAGCCAAAAGTGCTATCAACCCTAATGAAACGAATTACCAAAATCAATTTCTGTGCGAACCAAATAAACTACAAAAATTAATTTTTCCTTTACGAACAAAATGAAATACAACAAACCAGACACAGCTAAGCTTTGCCTTGATATAATTTTTCCTATTAATTTGCAGTTTCTGGGGCCGCCCGACCAGGCACACTATTGGCCATCATGGGAGCAAGGTAAGGCAAACTATTTGTAGCATTGTACTTTCTAATAGCTGCATGTTCGTTGGGAGCCGATGTCATCCCGCACTTTCTAATAGCGTATGAGCAAAATGGGCGAAACCCCTCTGTATTCTGCCCAGAAAACTTAGGGGGGGGGGCTTCTGCTCCCTGAAGTCACCAGGTGTCGGGGATAGAGGGTCGGGGTCCCGAGACGACGCGAGGGACACAACAACAAATGAGCAAAATGGCGTTTTCCGATGTCCAATTCCCTTGTTTATAAAAATAAAACATTATAACCCACCCCTCATAGCTAGGGCTTCGGTTCGGCTAAGGGGTGGGAGATTCCCCCGATTGGGGTGATGACAGGTTGCATTGCATTTTTTGTATTGTGTAACTTGTCAAATAAAAAAATATAAAAAAATAATATATTTAAGATTATCCAAGTGCGCTGCTTTTAGTAATTCATAAAGAACGCATCAACTTAAAAATCTCAGCGATTAAGTTTGCGAGCGTTTGCATAAAAAACTGAAATGTGCCATCAGAGTTTAAAATACTATCTGTTGTCGTTACTATCTGTTGTGCTTTCTACGTTGAACCACGTTTCACTTTGCGAAAAATACACGTAGACAACAGACGTAATTAAAAGGCGCCGGTGCAACCACAAAAACACCTCGTATCAGTACATTAACCGTAAACACATTAAAAAAATAGGAGCTACGGGCGAAGTCACGCCTATTTTCACGGGTTCCAATGCCAAGATACTCGTACGCTCTTAAGAGGGGAAAAACCCGAATGAAAAACAGCTAAACCGCAAAGATAAAAAATGTTGTAAAAGACTTCAACAAGCTCCAGCGACGTAATGAGCGATCAATATAATTACCGTATTATGATATATTAATTTACTTGGCAATTAATTAACGACTCAAAAAAATGACTGACACTCAGGAAACATTGTTCTTCTCGCTACATGACGTGTGAATTGGGAAATGGAACATTGTGTGCAATTGTCCAGGGAGCCAAACTTCGAAAACGAATAAATAATAGATTTCTTTTTTCTTCTTTTTTTAAGTAGCGTTGTTTGTGCATAATCTTCCCGGAATCTTCCTATTTGTGGAAATAAATCTAAAAGATCAGCCCTTAGAAAATCCTGCACGTTTTACTACGTTAACTACTACCTAACGGCTCCTATTAATATCTACATGATGGTTAACTACTACGTTACTACGTTTACCATCAGGAGTAAATTCCTGTTTAAATCGCATCTAGACATCAATAGAATAATTTAGATGAAGTACAAGTACGAGTTGGTACAGTGTATTAGACATTGGCGTGCCAATAACTAATCTTGTTAAATAGTAGAGTTCTTTTCTCGACCAGAGAGTAAAAGGAAAAGGCAACTTCTTGATTATTATTTCAGTGAAAACTTTTAATAAAAACAAGAACACTTGGTACAAATACGATGTTGTGTAGATGTATAAATATTTGTATGCATATTTTACTATGACTTAATACAATATACAGACAGTATGACTCTTCCCGTGGGTCACGCGATCTCCTTTCGTCCGAAAAACCGTTTTCACACGTCTCCTGCTCACCCCTCTCCCATGCCCCCTGCATTTCTGTCACGTTTATTTTTAAATTTTTAAATAAATTATTAAAAATAATTATCGAAGGTTCGCTAACCGCTGCGCTGGAGCAATTTAGAAACATGGGGAAATTTGAATAATAATTGGCAAATTGAACTTGATATTTGAACTGATGATAATTATAGCGCAAAGATTTCTCAGAATTCGACTTATCAACACAGCTTGCATAATGCTGGCAAACAAGAGCAAGGTCATAAAAAAGAAAGCTGGAATAGCCAGGCTGCAGGATCCACCCCTGAGCTCTGGACTCCCTAATGGAAGCTCAGGGGTGACGCCAGTAC
>JAUJYS010002216.1:0-15288 GCA_033995665.1 Melogona broelemanni
GTGTTTTGTATATGTTCAGTTAAGGTCACGTGCTGGCTTCAGACAGACACCATTTTCAGTCTTATAGTATTAGATTAGTCGGGGAAAGCAAGTTAAATTTTCAAATCCGAAATAAGCACTTTGCAGCGGATCTTTTGAAATTTCGATCAAACTAAATCATTTATCGATGGAAAAAGCACTCCAACCCAGAAAAAGAACGGGGAAAAAAAAATCATATGCAGAACTCTTAACGAGTTATTCATTAGAATTTAAAAAAGCTTTTGTAATTTACGAAATATTTTTTAAAAATAATATCAGTCATTTATTATTACTGCGCGGAGCGTTTTAAATATGGGTTCAATTTAGCAAATGCGATATCAAATTTAATTTTTTTTCAAGATTGATGTCTATTGTGAGAGCGTGTTCAATTGTGTTAGTGTTACATGAACCGTACATATATTATCTGTTTAGTTGTCACTTTTTCTCCAATGACACGTTATATTTTCCCCGCTCCAAATTTCATAACTAACACAGTCGGGCAAATAGGGAAGGAATGCTGCTGGTCGAAGGTTGAAGGATCAATCTCGCGTGGAACCTACTTAGATAAACTTAACATCATTCAGCTTATCGCCTCTTCCCAGATTTCCGCGTGTGTACCCAGGGTGTTCATTCTGGCCTGACGCGTGTTAATAACTCGATATGATAAAAGGAAAAAAAATAATCCTTACAAAAATAATAATTTTCTAGCTATCGTTCTGATACCTGGATATGATTTCAAGAATTTCACTTGTCTCGATCGAACTTGTACTTTTCATGAGTGCGTTTAAATCCTTGCATTAAATGCGTGGCATTTGAAAAAACGTTGAGTGTTTGTAAGAGCCGCGTGGAGCAAATAGCGAAAAAAAAAAGCGTGGCATTTGATTTTGTCAACTCTCTGTAGTACGGATTTACTATTTCTGTGTTGTCGTGTTATATTCAGTTATTAATCCGCTGTAGTGCCTCTAAATTATTTTCAAATTAATTTACTACCTATGTGCAGGGTTAGATTTGCCAAAAAAGAAGTGTGGGTATTCAGTCATATATATGGGGGGGTGTATCGGTTTAACATGCACGATAAGTGAGTCTGGCCACTGAAGTGTGTGTGTGTGGGGGGGGTGACCCCTCACACCTGCAAATCGAAACCATGCCAATGTGTCACCAATGAATGATTTAGGTATCACTTAAACAACTCAAAATTTCCAGCATTCCAATTTTACCTCGACATGTAGAGTTTTTTTACACATATTTTTTATTGTTTCTTGAAATGGCCTTCATCATGTCCGTAGACATTGCCGATAGCTAAACGCGGTCCTTCACCAAATGAGATAACTGGCGTTAAGTATTAGCAGTCATCGGGTCGTTATCAGTTTTATTTCAACACTAATTCAAGTGCTTCCGATACCAGTTCGTTTTTCCGCAAGCAGTGAAATGTTTTATGTGCGGCAAATACTTGTAATTCGTTCATTGTTAATGTAAAAGATCAAATGCTAATAATTTTATCCGTTTTATTTGAACGTTAATTCAAGTTGTTAAAAGTGCATTCTGAGAAACGGCGTGAACCTATTTTCTTATCAATGCAAATTCGCACCCATGCATTTCATTGAAGCCGCAAATTGATTTAGCTCAAGGATTTGATTATATTCGTTGATATCATCGCTTAGTTTACGGCTACCGTATCCTGCAACGATCGATAGAACCAGCAATCGTTTTTATTTTTATATTTGTTTAGGTCTTTTCATAAATGTCGCAACGATTTTATTACTACTTCGATGTAATTTGAATCATTTTTTCATCGTTACACCATCCGTGTAACGTTGCAACGTTAAGAGAAACATTATTACAGAGAGACAAACTATTAAATAAAAAACAATCGGTTGTTCAATTGTGCAAGGTTGTAGCAGGATCTAATATATATATATTTTTTTCACTTTTACTTTAAACTTATTAAAGTTGTTAAAAATTATTATTCGCCACGATGGACGCAAATTTGCATGATAAGCTAGCAAATTTACACCGTTTCTCTTATGCTCTTAACAGCGCACGGATAATTAAAAGTGATAAAATTATCAGCACTTGATTTTTTTATCAATATTGCAAGTGCACTACAGTCCTGTCCAAATTCCGCACGTCAATTAAAACAGTGTATTACGGAAATCCGTTGATTTAATTTTTTTTTCTCAGTTGCTAGAAGGTTCGGCTAATCAGTATTTCATGTATAAATTATTTAATTATTCAAATTGACTGGACAATACGTTTACCCCTTTATGGTAGATAATGTACCCACAAGACAATTAAAATACTGAGTGTTTTTAATAAATAATTGTTTTTAATGTGATTTCTACTGATATAGGGTTGGTTAAATTATACGAATGTATCGTTCTCATTTTTAAATGCTATCAACTCGAATTGTTTTTGTTTGTTTCTGCCCACTCCAGTACCAGGTGGCGCAGTTGTACTCGGTGGCCGAAGCCAGCAAGAATGAGACGGGCGGAGGTGAAGGCATCGAAGTGATTCACAACAAACCGTTCGACAATTACCCGCTGCTGGGTGGACGCTTCAACAAGGGACAGTACACATACAAAATTTATCACCTTGCCAGGTTGGTAGATGACAGGTGGCGCTGTCCCAGTCTGGCTGTTGGAACGCGGGGAATTTTTTTTATTTTTTTTTTAAATCACCGTTAGTGCCTAGTGCACTACAGGATTACTTCACCCTCGTGTCTCTATGGAGATATGTGAGGGGCAGGGAAAGGAAGGGGATTGACAGCTGGAATAGCCAGGCTGCAGGATCCACCCGTAAGCTCTGGACTTCCTAATGGAAGCTCAGGGGTGACGCCAGTACCACAGGATCGAATAAACGAAAGGCTGCGCCAGGAATCGAACCCGGGACCACTCGCTCAGTAGAATGTGACCATACCCACTGAGCCACTGAGGGCCGACAACGTAATTTCGATTTTAATATTTGATATGTTTTGGTCATAGGCTGTAGAAAGCTAAGCTGGGAAAAATGTGTGTGTGGTTTCGGTGTATGTGGTAGAATTGTTTTTATCGTCGTGTTTGGTTGAATCGATATAATTATCTATAATAACTAGAGTCTATTGGCAAGTGCAAAGGTAGCAAAGCAGGTTTTATTAAAAACATTTTATTTGAGAACGTCGTATCAAAATACCAACATTTGCCGCCATCTTACTTGCAGTTGTCATCATGAACTATTAATTTTTTAAAATTTAGTTCATAATATCATAAATGTTAATTTTAAAATTTCAGTTAAAAAAAAAAAGTTGGACTTGTTTTTTTTTAATACAATAGTAAAGTCCCGTCGTTCATCCGGCTGCTGGCTCCGAAAGGCTCTTTGGAAGTGCACGAGGAAGCATGGAACGCATATCCCTATTGTAAAACAGGTTAGAACATTAAACTCCTTCGCCTACCGGCTCTCGTTGGAAATTTGACCTGTGAACTCGTGTTTTTCTCCGATTCTCACCCGGTTTGTCTTTTTTTTCTTTCCATGTTCGCCTTCACTAGTCATTTCGGTAGGTTAACACCACCTTTCAGATTTTAATTCATTTTTAGCGATCGCATTCGGCGGCTGTAAATTTCCGCCAGAAATTAATCTTGTATTCTTGTTTCCAGAATCCTGACTATATGAAAGACAATTTCGTAATCAGCATCGAGAGCATGCACTGTCCAGACAGAGGCGAGCAAGACAATGTGAGTTTTCTTCACGCATCATTCGAGAAATATTTATGGGATAATTTTTTTTTCTGGTCTGGCTAGGAAGTTATACTTGTGTTTCTGTTGGATGCTGTTGAGTACGAAGTGTGGGCGCATGTTTCAGGAAAAATGAGCTTAATGTTTTCATTTTTTCCGCTGACCAGGTTCACCTCCTTCCCCCGGACAAGCTGAAACATCGTGACGTGGTGTTCATCGATATTGCTAACGACCCTGTTCAAAGCAACGTAAGTTGGATCTCGAGGTGACCTTAAAGGGTGCATTTATATTTTAAAAAGCTCGCGCTGAAAATTATATGTCCCTTGCCCAGTAAGATATTTTCAAATAAAACTATTTTATCTGTCCTGTTCTTTCCGCTTTCTGTCATTTGTCATTTACAAAAAAAAATTAAATTTTGAGAGCTTGTTATTTCATTCGTGAATAATTTTTATACATTTTGTCCCTGGTTCGATTCCCGGCGCGAGCTCTCGTTTACAAAGTTTTTGGTAGTCGATCCCGGGTTACTGGTGGATTACTGCCCTACACACATTGTATAACCAACACGAGGGGTACAGAATCTGCTGCAGATATTCTTTTTGGTCAAATCCATCTCTTATAATCATAGAATCTCTTGGTGTGTTATTCACTACGGTAAGGAGAATTTCCCCATTAAAAATGAAAAAAAAATCTGCATCGTTGTGTTAATTTAACCTTTCTGTTGCAGGACTACAAGCCGACGGAAGACCCCTCCAAGTTCCAGTCGCAAAAGACAGGCAGGGGACCATTGGCAGGACAATGGATGGTAATTTCATCTTTTAATGTACCTCGAGTCCACTGAGTTGCTATGGCGATGTGCTCAACCATTTTTATATACTTCCAGAAATCCGTTACGCCAGTCATGTGCGCCTATAAATTGGTAACAATAGAGTTCAAATGGTTTGGGCTTCAGGGACGAGTAGAAAATTTTATTCAGAAGGTAAGCGATGCCGCTCTCAACGAATCATCACCTGGGCTTTTCCGACAAAATATTTCTTGGCGTGTGTGGGGACTGTGTTATTTTGGTCAGCTTCTTGACTTCTTGACTCTTTTGTTCTAATTGTTTTCAGGGTGAACGCAGGTTATTCACAAATTTTCACCGCCAAGTTTTCTGTTGGACCGACCGCTGGTACGGAATGACCATGGACGATATTCGCGCGCTGGAAGACACGACCAAGGAAGAACTGGACAAAGTGAGTTTCGTTCTTCGTTTTTACAACTTGAATCTGATTTCTCTTTCTTGGGACGAAACGCTTGTTTTGTTACCTGATACGATAATTATTTTGGATTTTTTAATCATTGTTTATTCGTTTTACTTCCAGCAACGCAAAGTCGGCCAAGTTCGCGGCACCAAAGGTGACGAGTGAAGCGCCGTTCGGTCACAACCGTCGCCGTGCATACCGACCAACCCTCTTTAACTCGTCAAAAAACAAAAACCAATGAACACACACGAAACACTCACCAGTTAACCTTCCCGTTCCCACTAACCTCCACCCTCACCCCACCCTCAACCACCACAACTACTGCTCCCTGACATTCGGCTCTCTGAATCCGCTCGTCGTCCAAAAGAAAATGTTTTAGATGATTTTATTGCAGGCTTGAATAATTTTTTGATTTTTATACTAATTAATTTAATCCTATTTCTCCCCAGCCCTTCCCTCCTGATCACCACCAAGACCCTTGCACCCGCCGTTGCTACCTACGATCCGCTTGCTGCCACCTGATGCCGCTGACCGCACTTTGATTTCTTGGTGCGAGCCAATAGTTGGCGATTTTTATATTCAGCTGCACGAACCTATTCACGAACCATCCCGATGCTGAAACAGCTTTAAAATACTCCGAAAAAATCAATGCAAGCGTTGTTCAATACTCGGATAACAATGTTGCACCGTCGAGGGATTTTCACACCTTTTTTATACGGTGAATTTACAGGGCAAATTAGCTCAATTTTATGTTATTTCGTAGGCTGTTAATGGAGTCATTGGTGACGATAAACGCGTAATCAATAAAATAGCAGACAACCTTGTTAATTTCTGCTGTAATTTTGCCTTGTAAAATGGATAACTTTCGTTTTCAATTTAATTAATTTATCACTAGTGAATATGACACTAGTGGTTAGTACTTTTAAAAGCAGGCCACCTATTTTCGCACGAGTAATATTATGCTCCAAACTGGTAATTTCTCGCGAGAATTGTAATTGCATCAGTCATCTGTGTTTGGTTCGAAGTGCAGCTGAAGGTAAAAGCGCTATTGGTTTTCGTGACCCGTTCTGGTATGGAGGCCGTTCTCCTTTCCCCGGCCCGCGCCTACGCCTCCCCCGGGCTATCTAGTCGACTGATGCCACCATCACCTTAAATAAACTCTGCCCTCGGGTCGTGATCAGTGGATCGTGCGTCCATGATGACCACCACCACACGGTTGGCCAACCCAAACCCAACTCCACCTTCCTTCCCATCAACTTCACTGAAGTTTGACTTAATTTAAGACCAAAAGTATTGACTGGAAACATGATAATCCCTTTCTCCCCCAACTCCGATTACCTTTGACTACAATTACGTTACTCTACCGGACCAACTGTATCTACAAGTTGTCAAATTAAATTTGAATAATTGAGTTTGACTAGACGCTACTATTTTTTTATTTTATTTACTCTTTTTTTTTCTCGCAAATTTTCCACCATACGATGACGTAATCGTCGATTTTGTCAATCGCAGATATATATGCACTTTGAATTAAGTGGTAAAAGTTGTGAGAAAACATGCGAGACGTTCAGAATTCAACTTTCAACGTGTTCCTTGTTTTCGGAGACCTATTTTTGAAATTTAGAATATTTGTCGAAACGTCATCTGGGTTAACCAGGGCGACTCTTTTTGTTGCGGTCAAAGACGCGAGGGAAATGTCTGGAGATTGATGTATAATATTGTATACAATGATTAACTGTTACGATATGTCTATTGTATCACCTAGAAGCGATTTCAGAAGCAATTTTTTGAAATGCTGTAGCAGTTCACTATCACCCATGTTTCTTCCTCTGTGCTGTGTTCGATTTAGATTTAGCCCTCCCGTCCTTCTCCCCCGGTTACTAGAAAAATGGTCACACTATGATGTCGCGTATACGTACAAAAATCTGTAACATTCTCGTATGTTTTAGCTATATTTCAAACTCTTCTCTCCCAGAACTAGTTGAGTGTCACACTTCTGGCGCATGCCTCGCACGGTTGAGCGAAATACATAGTTGTACGGAGACATTGTTGACGCACGGGTTTAGGGCGACAACCAATGATCACACGTGCCGTGACGGAAACCGTTGATGTGCGGTTTGACCACGACTCGTCGTGCGTGCAACGCCAGTCGAGCCTCAATTGGGGGTGACAGTTTGCGTGTTGCAGTCAGAATAATGTGTTTCGAATCAATAGTGCGGCCGATTCTCTAATGTACAGGAGTCGGTTGAATAAAGCTTCTCTGAATAGGCAGCAATCACGCGAGTAGATTTATTTCGGTAGCTTTTCTCCAAATTCTTCTAAACCGTATTGATTATTTGAATTGGCATTCAAATTTTGAAATCTTCCTAAATTACTACGATTAATATTTGTTTGGGGTACGCGACCGAATGTTTAACCTCAGACCAACTTGTTTGGACTGACCCACTTGTTTAGTCGGAAAAGAATCTAAACAAATACCAAAACAACACATTTTACAAAATCTTTAAATTTCATACGCATTTTGATCGGCAATTTCATTCAATCAAGTGGACAATAACTGGTTTACGACTTTGACTGTCGTTCAGTGCTGTCACGGGCACAATTCAACATCTAATATTTAAACCTGTTCCTAGATGACGCATACCAACAATAAGGTTGTGATTTTTCTCACTTGAACTTGACAAGCAATGCTTCCGAAAAGCAAAATCACAACAGTTGCGCAGGAGGAAATCGCAGTCTTAATAAAATTTGTTAAAGCTGTGATGATTAGAATTGCCGGTGATTAGAAATGTCGATATTATGAACAGATTTCGGCACGAGAATTACAATTACAGAGAATGTTTTAATCAACCGAATCCTGATCGAGTAATGGTTCGATGTTGTACATCTGTTTCGTTTCGAGCGAAAACGTGGTACAGTGTCCAGCGAACTAGAACTGAGGAACCGTGTGGTTGTGTGTGTATGTGCGTGTTCCCCCCGCGTCTCCACTCGCTCACATCGCATCTCGGACACGTTCATAGCGTTTTGAGCCATTGTCCCGTATCATCAGTGTCACTTTTGACCAAAACCAATAATGTTCACACTTCCCCCTTCCACAATTCGGAGAGGTCGGGCTCGGGATGATTGTCAACCGTTGGTCGAAAATTAATAAGTTTGACATTGTTTCGCGGTGTCTTCGGGTTCTTTGCTGGCCAACGCCACCTCGAACAAAAATATGATACTTGTGCGCTCGGGATCGTATCTCGTCTCGTTCCAACTTGTACCGGGTAATATGCCAAAAGTCGAACCTAATACTTAAAGCCCAATTGTGTTAGGAACTCCCACGTTCTTTTAAGCTGGGTGGGAACAGAGCGATTTCATGGTCATCATTTGATTAGTCTGACTTCCCTAGCTCAATAGAACTTGGAATGTTCGCCGAATATGACTTCATTTCATGATTGTATAACCCCCTTCTGATGTGTATAGTTGGAGTTTGTGTGCCAGAGTTGTGGATGGATTATTTAAAAAAAAATGCGAAATACCCTACTATTATTAAAAAATGAAATATTGATTTGGGGACGTAACCTCGTAAGGCTCGAACAGTGTGATCACGTGGTGTATGCAGAGAAGCGGTTGGATTGTAAAATAATTTAAGCAAAATTGCTGTCTGCGATGTACTGATGGTTCGATCCCCTGGCGATGATGTCGAATAAAATTTTAGAAATTGACCAAAAATGCCACCATTCTTTTCACAATTTGCGTGGATGTTCAAGTTTTTAAATGTGAGTTATCGTTTAATTGATTGCATTGTTGGGTTCTAATAGGTTTTGTTTTGAATTGGTTAATGCGGAATCATTTCGAGTGTAGTGTAGTGTAGTAAATATATTTTTTTCGAAACTAAACTTGTATGGTGCAATAATTGGACAAACGTATTAATAAATGAATAGGTAAGCTCTGCTTCAAATTTACCACCTTTTAATGCGTCATTAAGAATCTTGCTCATTGGTTCGACGTGACGTGAGGTAATGGCTGTCACCATTGATTGTAAAGGCCGTTGCACTGCTCCCTGCTTATTTACCATTTAGAGAAATTGTACCCATTCGTAACTCCAACTTGTGATGGTGTATTCTGGCCCAGTTCAATTGATGGTAATTTATGGCCCTTTCGATCTTGCGGTTGTCATGGCAACGCCGGCTGTGAATGGCGAACATTCCTGCACAGAGATGCTCTCATCTCATTTAATCGTCGTTTTGTGCGAGTGCGGTGATCCGTAAAAGCATTAGGCCGAATTAAATGGACTTCTGTGTGAATATTTGCACACGGTTGGCTGCCTAATTACGAACGGTAATCGTCCCCGACACCCGATTGAAATGAAGTCCGACCATTACCAAAGCCGGGTCATCACCTTTTATGCGATCCACCCCCGTTCATTCATTCGCCGCAGAATGCTCTAAAACGCTCTGAGCCGTCGCCGAAGGTCATGTTTCCCACGAGCGACGCAGGAACAATCACAAAACCGAAATCTGCGTTCCGCCAGTTGACCTCCGAACTGGAAGAAAGCGCCCATCCTTGGTATTAGTACCAGGTGCATTTTTCACGCAGCGATTCTATTCGAAGCCTGGTGAGCCATGGCCACGACGGCATTGCTCCTCTCCCCACGCCGGTCAAGAGTGCTGGAGGAGGAAGAAGCCAGCCCGATCGGAGACGCCGACTTCCACCTCCGACCACTGGCCGTTGACCTGCTGGTGTCCGACGAAGAAGAAATGGGGGACGACGACGACGATGATGAAGGTGGGCGGGACGGAAGTGGCGGCCCCTACGACGAAACGGATCGCCTGGACCTGGACCTACCATCGCGTCGTCACGAGCTGGAGTCGGAGGCGGTGCCGTCCGGCTGGCTGGCCGCCATACCTCACGTGGGACTGGCCATGGCCGTTCTCTCCAGCCTCTTCTTCTCCCTATGCTCGCTGATCGTACGCCAGGTCAACGTGGTGTCGCCGCTCCAGCATAGCACCATGCGCTTCGTGGGGGTCCTATTGCCGGCCGTCTGTATCGTCTGCTACTCGGGACACCATCCGCTGGGTCAATCTGGCTCGAGAGCGGTGCTGCTGCTGCGCGGCGTGCTGGGCAGCGCTGGACTCATGTTCCAGTTCTACTCGTTCCAACACCTGCCGCTAGCCGACGCCTCCGTGCTCATCTTCTCCTCGCCGGTCTTCGTGACGGTCTTCGCGAGAATATTTCTGGGCGAGCGAGTGGGTCCGGCGCAGATCGTCACCATCGTGGCCACCCTGGTGGGGGTGGTGCTCATCTCGCGGCCGCCCTTCCTGTTCGGCGATCAGGACGGCGGGAACGGACAGTACTCGGGCGAGAATCTGGTGGGAGCGCTGTCGGCCATGGCCGGCACGGTGTGCTCGGCGAACGTCTACATTTTGCTGCGTAAGCTGCGCCACCTGCACTACGCCGTCATCATGATGACTTTCGCGACCGTGGGGATCGCCATGTCGCATTCGGTGTCGTTGGCGTTGGGAACCGGATGTCTGCCCTGCTCCTTCCGCGAGCGACTTAGCCTGCTGCTGCTCGGCATCTTCAGTTTGTACGTAAAGTACTGTTTCTTATCGCGCCCTAAATAAACTTAAACCAAGTGTTTGTCCAATAAATATCCAATTAATACCGTGTACACTTAAAAATGATGCATAACGTATTTCGTCCATTCCATTGATTTATATTTGAGGTCAACACTGGCCTGGTGCCCGCTTTAAAATTTAACCCGAAATTGGTCTAACGATGACATAAGCGGCTTTCTCTAGAATGTATTTTAAAATTAGACATTTAGAATGGTCCGTTCATCTTGTGACATTTAGGACACACTGTTTAAAGATATTTTAAAAAAATACTAAACCTAATATCCATTTACTTCACAAGCTCCTATCAGTATCGCTCAAATTTTTATTCAAATTCAATAAATGGTACCGGTGGCCATTTTATAATATTGCATTGGAGAATCATTATCTTTTATGGCCAAAATGTTTTTTTGATTAATGATTTTCTGAGGTCACCCGCCTTTTGGGAAAGCAAACTGTGCTCTTTTGACCTATAGGAAACTAAAAGCCGTATGTGCCATTTTTTGTGTTGCCGCTTTATACGAGAGTATATTTATATACATGTCAATCAATCAATGGTTAATCAGTTCTGGGACTGGTTTAACAGCATATACATGTATATTCGTATATATTTTTTTCATTGATCTCTTTACATTTCCAGTTGCGGTCAAGTGCTGCTGACTAAAGCCCTGCAGTACGAGCAAGCCGGCCCAGTGTCCATTTGCCGCACAGCCGACATCGTGTTCGCCTTCATCTGGCAAGTGACATTCCTGGGCGATGTGCCTAGCCTCTACAGCGTGCTGGGTGCCGTGCTGGTCACCTGCTCGGTACTGCTCATGGGATGCCGCAAGTGGTTGTTGGAACTGCCGCCTACCTCGGTGGCCCGACGCCGTCTCTGGATTCTCATCGCCTAACCAACGTCGACCGCGTTTTCCACAACGATCACACACGCACACAGGTAAACTCGGAAAGTGAGCGCACGTGCTGACGTCACCACGTCGGAAGTTTCTGGTTTCGTTCTACTAGTTGCGGTGCTTTACTAGATGCTAAGTTATTAGATAAATACTAGATAAGTTTTGTGTCCCGAATCGAACAAAGTGCTCTCTCGAATGACCTACAAAAATTCGTTAAACGTTTATTGTGAATGTCTGGTCGATCTCTTAAACAAACCCGGTGCGTAATACACTATAATACTCATGAAATAACATTACATTATTTTAACTGAATGATTCGCGTTGCTATAATGTGTTTCAGTTGTCAAGCGCGTTGAAAATTTATCGATTGAAATTTAGGATAGTCTTTCAGGATCTACGGTCTTTTGCTGGCAGATTTCTGATGAGAGTATGCGACGTGTCTTTTATTATGGATCGCAGCGACTTATTAATGGCATAATATTAGCCTTTACGGATTTCAGTTTTTGTCGACGGTTAACCGAGCGAGTGAAATCTCAATTTATTGACACCCTCAGTATAATTTCACCTATTTATAATTGAATCCCTGTCATTTGCCATGTAAAAACATTGGAGGGTGGAAATACATGCATTATAAACATATTTATACTCCTGCGAATACAGCAACTATGTAATTTCGCCCCTCCCCCACTATTAGTCTCTTCTAGCTTTTTCCACTTGGTTAGTGGATTACCGCAATAATTAGCCAAAGCATGTGGTTTGTTCGCAGTATTTTAAAATATAATTACATTTTGCTGCACGAAATGGACATTAGAAACAAAATAATTTTGCGTGATTAAACTAACCATAGCAAAAAGTTAGTTTCGCCGATGATTGTGAATGAATCTTACAAAATTAGTAAAAAGGCTTCAAACCAATATTCAATTGACGTGCATTTAGCAACTCAGTTACTGTGTAATGAAACCAAAGATTTTTTAAGAATAAACTATTGACTTGAACATGGTTTGAGGTGCGATGGATAACATTATAATGCAAGTATGTTCATAAATTTGTTGCTCAACCGTTATTGGCATTTGTTGGTCCTTCTCGTCGTCTCCGGACCCCGACCCTCGCTCCCCCGACACCTGGTGACTTCAGGGAGCAGAGGCCCCCTGAGTTTTCTTGACAGAATACAGATATGGTTTCCCATTGCCTTCCCCCTCGCAGTACCACGAGCCAATCGAGCGATCGGCTGCACCAGGAATCGAACCCAGATCGGCTGGTTGACGAGCGAGCACGTTCACCTCTCGGCATTATGGCAAACGAAATGACAATTTGTACTTTGCCGTAGTATTTGGCCAAAAATTCAGATTTCCTGTCCGATGATTGGCCGTCATAAGATTCAATCAGCACGCGTTTGCAATTTGCAGTATCGTGTAAGTTTAAAGCCGTTGAGCAAAATAAGATGACATGAGACAAGATTCCTAAAGGTATGGTCGACAAGACAATGAACAGGTTTATTTTGGAATTGGAAATAACCTTCACAGTTCCAAACAGCAAGTTTACAAGACATGAACAGAAATGACCAACCTGACCGATTCCTCCACATCCCACCTAATTCAACCCACCTCCCACGTGACACAGAACGTGACGAATAAAAATAAAAACCTAAATTGGACACGTACAACATCGCCGTGCGTGCCCACCTGACCACGCCCTCCAGGAATGCAGTGGTCATCGCTCTCTACTCAAGACAGGTAGAGACGATGGAAGTCGTTGGCTCCGAATCCAGCGTTGCACTTGGGACACTTGCGTTGTCGCGTCTCGTAACGAGTCTTCAGACAGTCGAAACAGAACACGTGGAAACATTTGGTCAGGACGGCGTCCTTTCGTTTGACCTTGCACGACGGACACGTCAGTTGTTCCTAGAGGGAAGTCGAAATTGCAATGGTATTAGACTTAGGTTTATTTTAATAGTGGAAGTGAAAAACATCGTTTTGGGTGTTTAATCGCAGTGGAAATACAAACGCTGCATTTTGTCAATTTTCTCGTAAGTTTACTTCTGTTTATTTTTATTCTTTATATTTAATTTTCAAAGTTGATAGTTCGTCACAGATGGCAGAGCGCCGCGTTACAACTCATTCATTCGCTAGCGGATTACAATTTGCGCCGCGGAATCAACTCAGTCGCATAATTATCCCGTTTTGTACCATTTTCAACGTTAACGTGCTCACAATTTTGTTGATGATTTCGCGATTTTTAAACTATCATGTGCGTGTTGTCTCATTGTTTGCACGCTCGTACATGACTAACTAATTATCATTTTAATTGCCTATGCTGACGATGGTAATGTTTCTAATGTATATTTGCGGCCCTGTTGGTTTGTACCGAGTAGCAATTCGATACGATAGATTAATGAGTTTCATTGGGTTTCCAGTAACAATTCAGTATAGGTACGGTACCTGATACAACGTCAGGGTACACAAAGGTCCCAAACCAAACCGCATACGCATAAAAGTGCTACTTTTTATAATTATAAACGAAACGTCCTGCACAAAGATAAAAATTTCAAGGCGCCTTGAAAAAATCTGGACTAGCGAGATTTATTTGATGATTTCACAAAATAACTTTTCTATGTATCTGCTGTACTGATGTCACTCCCACATTTTTCGAGCTGCAATTCCAACGGTCCGATCTTTGAATCCCACTACTAACCTTATATTCCCGAATCTCCTCCATCAGGACTTCGTCAGCGTTGGAAGAAAGCTCAAACTTTTTGGCCCGTTCGATCTTCTTGCGCAGCCCTGCAATTTCTTCCTGAATTCCCAAATCAAAAACAAAAAAAAAGGAAACAGAATGAGTTACTGTATGATATTTTGGTCACACTATGCAGGTTGTGGGGAAAGAGGAGGGGAGATTAAGTTCTCACCTGCAGCCTCTTAATCTTGAAAGACTCTTGCTCCAGCGAGCAGGTTTTGTCGGCCACCGCGCCCTGCGCTTCCTTCAGCTGCGCGTGGTATTTCTCCAAGTGCAGTTTGAGATCGGCTGCGGACTGGGCGCTCTCTATTGCCTTGCGCTTGTGCATCTCCATGGCCTGTTGCCGGAGACTGAAAGAGATGAATAGGTAAAATATTAGACTGCAAGTCAATAGATCAACAAATACAATAATGTAATATTATAAACAAGTACAATAATATATCATTATAAACAAATATAATATAAAAATATATAAACAAATGTTAGACTGAAAGTCATTACGCTCACCTCAGTTCTTTCTCGACAGTGGAGAGACTGTTCTGCAGGATGCGTTCCTTCTCTTCCAACTTGCGCACCACCTGGTTCTGAGCGTCTACCTGCGTCTGCAAGGTGGTCACCTGGTCGCCCAGAATGTCCTTCTCCTCTCGGAGAAGTTTGTGAATTTGGTTGGACTTGATTCGCTATTGGATGAAACAGAAACACGTGAAATAACTGACTTTGACCAGGCAGAGCGCGATTGCCCGACCATGATTCCTTGGAGGAACGGTTATCGGTATAGACGTCTAACCTCTGACATGAGCTTGAAGTTGGCGTCGTCCTTCTCCCGCAACTGCTGGATCAGACGGATGTTCTGTTCCTGCATGTCCTCGAACGCCTGACCGGTCACCTCCATTTCGCTGAGCAGAGCCTCCTCCTCCTACGACCAACCAACAAAAGAAATTTAGATCAACGCTGCGCCTTTCTTTACCGTGTACGTACCGTACGACGGCTCAGTGGATATGGCAACATCCTACGAAGCCGAAGGTTCCGGGTTCGATTCCCGGCGCAGGCTTTCGTTTATTCGTTAGCCTGGGGTACTGGCGTCACCCTTGAGCTTCCA
>JAUJYS010002217.1:0-15287 GCA_033995665.1 Melogona broelemanni
TCCCACTTAAGCAGGGAAGAACACGAGAATTACCTGATAGGCAAACATTTGCAAATTTTCTAGGGTTTTTTTTCGTTCGCCGAGCGAAAGTATCGACTAGGACGAAGGGCTTATAATGCTGGGGGTAAGAAAAGTCTGTGTCGAAATGTGCCGACAATGGGATATCGAGGGGAAAGGAGATGAACCCGGTCGAGAGAGAGAGAGAGAGAGCTTAGAGGAGTCGATCGGCTCAGCCAGTAGAGATAGACGCACGAATACTCCTGTAAATGTGCGTATAGATACAGAAATATCCGGTAAGTAGTTAGCCATAATACAAACCCCGCCGTATAAAAGCAGGATGTGGGGAGGTGGGGGTGGCTGTTGGAAAGAAAGCATAGCGCGTATTGAGTGGTGGTCTTATATGCGGCTTATATTGATCGAAATCTTATTATACGGGCTCGCTTCTTCAAATTCGCATCGGGTCGGGCTGGCGTCGGCAGCGACGGAGAAAATGCCAAATCCAGACAGATTTCAAATTGATACCCCGGTGAGCGCTTACACAAGAACTGCAGAAGACTGTAGCTCCAGTTATCTAGAGTTACATCGATCACGTTTCGAAATTTTTCATTATGTACGCTCGTATTTAAAAATGAAGCCATGCACACTCATGTGTATTTATTTTTTACTTAATACACGTAAATTTTCCTTTTACTTGTATATTTAATTTTTAATTTGTATATGTATATTTTATTTTTTCTCGTGTTTTAACAAAATTTGATTGAATTCAAATCTTAAAAATTTAATGATTTTATAACTTTAATTTCGTTACCAAAAAGACAATCGATGATCGTCATCGCACGTATCATATCAGTATGTTGTGTACCCCTCTAAGGAGGGGTACATTTTCGCCAGTGCCTCGGAATCGACTAAAGAATACTCAAGTCGAGAATCGAATCCGGGATCGCCTAAAGAAAACTCGAGTCGAGAATCGAATCCGGGATCGCCTAAAGAATACTCGAGTCGAGAATCGAATCCGGGATCGCCTAAAGAATACTCGAGTCGAGAATCGAATCCGGGATCGCCTCACAACTCATACTCTACCACTGAGCTACACCAACCACATAAAGGCCAAAAATTGAAAGCATAACAAAAAATAAAGTAATGTACGGTGCTAATAAGATCTATAAATAACCGCCAAGAACACATAGGAAAAATAGTATAACTTAATCATCATCAGAACGAGTCAAGTTAGAAAAAGTTAGACCTCACCGATTTGTTTCTCAAACCTCGGTAAAAACTAAAGCAGGTAATTAACCAAACTAAAATTCACTAGCCGTGTTAGAAATTAAATCCTCATAATCAAACAAGTTCAGATAAACAAACAAGGAAATTGCTTGAACGAATCGCTACTTGAAAATAAAATATAAAAAACTACGAAAGCATGAACAAACGGAGCAAATCTAACAGCATGGGTACACACAATTAGAATGTGACCGTCCAATTGGGCAGGCCATTTCGAAATCCGAGGTAATTGCAGGACACGGCACCTCCCATTCCGTATTATCATCCGATAAATTCGGAAAGCCAAAGTGGTCAATACAATTAATTCCATTTCTTTATCATCTCCACCGTCCAACTAACCTCCACGTGCAGCTTGTTCCCCCCCCCCAGCCCCACTGTCGACATACAATTTGTACCCCCACCCCACCCTTCAAATATCGCCACCAACAAATCTCCCACTTTTTGGCCCCCAATGCGTATAAATAAATGTACACTCGTAGATCGTGGCAACTATATTAACCTCCTAAGATCCCCTGAGCTTTTCAGAAGACGGGCAGCATATTTCTTACAGTAGGTCAGTCTCCATTTATAGTTGAACGACAAATTAAAGTTCATATTCAGTTGACCAATACCGTTTTTTGTGTTTGTTAATTGAACTTTAAATGAAAAAAAATACTGAATGATTACAAAAATCGATCAATGAAAAAATATTAATACATTATTAATGAATCTATTAAAAGAAAATAAAAATATAATAAATGTAGCAAACAATATCAGCAAGTTGAAGTTCGATAGCTTCATACTTTTTGTATTACTATCGGATAGTCTCGAAGAACTTCAAATTGCTGCTTTTATATAATCGGATTTTCATTTAATTCTACATCTGTCTCAGCCTGCATTTTTGCACCACGATTATTTTTATGAAACAGTTTAAAAAAACAGTATAGTTCAACTGAAAATCACCTACGTTTCATAAAATAATTGAAATGATTTTGCGCACTGTTCGACTAAAACAACCAAACATTCGACTCTGTGTGCAATTAATTAGTCATTGCACAACCCATATATTAGTTTCATAATATGCAGCAAAATTTCTGGGAAGGTGGGCTATCACACAACGCAGGCGCGCCATGCAGTGAAGCTTAAAATTTGATCGACATCTTGCCACCTCTTCCCGAGGACACTATTTTCCGAATTAAAGCCCCGGCAACCACAAAATTAAACGGAATATCTATCTCATGAGGACATGGAATGGTGACTCTGAACCAATATATCCCCCTCCCCACATGATCTGGTAGCGAACATAAAAAGGAGAGATATCTATGCCCAGGCAAAACCGAATTCACTTCACCGCGCAACCAACTAGCCACCTCCCCCCAAAATACTCAAACCGCCCCTTCGTTGTTCGCCCACTATAGAATCCTGTGACCACGCGCGACAAATGAAAAAAAAGCGTCTACTATTTTATCCCGCATTGCAGCGTCGGTAGTCCACTGTCCTTAAAACGGCACAGTCGTCCTCAGATTGCGAGGCATGACTATATTTACTGTTACTATCACCTGCTTAACTTTATTTACCTTATATTATCTTTATCTGTCACAATCCTCCTCTACCCTTTTTTATCTTTATTAATCTTGCCTTTATTTCTTGAAATTATTCTTTACTCTTATTTTTTCATTTTGTCTGCATGTCGACCGGAAAAACAAATCTTATTTTCCGGTCAAATGTTTTTTCCCGGTTTCCAATGTCTATCCCGAAAAAATCAATATTTTTTTCCGGTCAATTTTTTTTCCGCAGTTTTCAATGTTTTTTTTTTTTTTTTTGGTCAAATGTTTTTTCCCGTTTCAAATGTTTTTCTTCGGTTTTTAACGGGAAAAGCCCAAAATACAACAAAGGGCAATGTTGAGGCATGTGTTCCACGGAGGAGAAACCCGTACCCACTTCACCCGCCCCACGATAATGAATGCCAGGGGAGCCGGAATGGTCCAGGGATTACCCCCGAAGGTCTCCCCGGTCCCGATCACCGTTCAATGTTACGTACATCCACATTTAGGTGAGGGGGTAAGGGGGAGGCTAGGGAGGATGGGGGTGTGGAGCAGCAATCGACAAAAAAACCCTCGCGACAAAGCGCTCCCTCGACTCGCGTAAGCTGCAGGCTATTAAAGATTAAAAATTTCGGAAACAAATCCGGTATAAAGATCTCATCAGACGAAAGGAGGAGGTATATATGGAGAAGAAAAAAGCGTCAAACAATGAATGGCGCGGGGTCGAAAATAATCCGGGCTTTTCAAAACTCGTGTATAATCAGCGAGCCGCCCCATTGCACGAACACTGCAAGTGGAGTGGCCGAAAAATGGAGGGAAGAAGCACAAAATGGTGGTGCCCTGGGCAACAAGTTGGCAGACGCGCCCTTATAACACACGTGGATAAATTTCTCAATTAGATATTATCGCGAAGGAAGTTTAAAGACACTATCGACACAACGATAGAGTCTAGATATTATCTATGGAGTCTAGATTTATTAGATATTATCGACCACCTACAGATACAGAAATCAACTATTTTCCACCGGGTCTCTGCTTTCATCGCCATCCGCTAATTGGTGTCAGAGTTTCTCGCTAGATAGAGCTGAGAAAAATGTTTTGTCAGATTGACAGTATAGGTTTATTGCTTATAGTAAATAATTTTTTAAATTGGGTAAATAAAAATAGCATTTTTTTAAATTGCTTCTAGATTGTCCAAACGCGAATAACTTGTTTAAGTACATTTAATTAACGCCTAGCAATTCGTGAATCCACTACATGTGAAATTAATCTAATTTCAGACAGTATGCAATAAGAAGGAACTATCGGGACCTTATTAGCTAGTTTATTGCATTTCATTATTCATACAAAGTAAATGGTGCATTGAGTTTGTTTTTGGACATTTTTGAGACCATCAAAAATAATAATTTAATCAAAACTACCTGGAACATAGAATGACAGCTTTTTTATTAATTATCGTGATATTCTCAAAGATTTCAGAAAAACTCATCTCTCCATGACGTTTCGCGGAAATGTGGGCAGATGACCACGTCGTTCCTCGCCACCAGGAGGGTGTAGGGAGGGACATCGAGACGCGAGCCCGAAGGGAGACAATGAATAGACGGGAGGAAAATAACTCGCGGGGGAGGAAAAGGAGGATGAGGAGGATTTCCGCAAAGCTGATCAGAAAACAGTGGGGGTGGGCGTTCGGAGAGTTGTTGGGGGAGGAGAGGAGGTGGTTTGCCGGCCATCTTAATATATCGCCGCACAATGATTTTTAGTCGTCGGAAAAATAGCTCGATAACAAGTATTTCAGAGCGCTTCTGGCGCGGTCGGGTCAAATGAAGAAAGAGTTGGCACGAAATTGATTTTTTTTTTGTGCCGCCACATCTCGGCATCTACACATACACGCGGCATCGGTGTGTATAGAGAAACAAAATTGAATTCGGTGTTGTATAGTGAATGGAGGTCCCCTCACCACCATAGCACCTAAGCCTGGACAAATTGTGTGCGCGGAATGGCCACGATCATTCAATATCGAGCGATTGGAAATTTCGCTTCATGCCGTTGTTGCATACTGGATACCGCAAATCTCGCCACAAACACACGAGGAAGCCAACGATAAGAGGTGTCGATGGCCTAGCGGATAACGTCCTCGTCTTCAGTAACAGAGACGCGGGTTCAATCTCCCGATGAAACCTCCAGAATTTTTTAGGCGAGTATTATGTCGTGCTTTTTTTCGGAATGGAAATAAAACCGTGGGACTCGTGCCAGTTCGGTGTGAGTTGCACGTTAAAATTTTTCACCTGGCTCCAAGACCTAGACTAAATACCAAAATACCAGATTGAGACGACACCTTGACATAATGTACAAAAAACAAAAAAAATCAATGGTTTTTCAGTATCAGTGGGAATTATGGAGTTGCGAAAGTCAAAAATGGACACCCCATGATCTACTTATCCTTATTATCAAACCATTTTAACACCCTATTATCTCACTTGTATACGATTAGGTTCCAGTAACGGCCGCTAGGTCGAGCTGCAAACGCCACCTATTAGCGACCACGTTTATCGAGGCAGTCGCTACTGTCGCCAGCTGTAGGAGTCCCCATCAAATCCCGTCGTGACGTAGCCAAAATAAATACAACCCCCGCCAGCACATCACGCCAGCGACTTTTAACACTGTATTTTATACAAGTGCACTGCATACAACGGGACAGAGACAGCACTTGGCACGACTCCTAAAAACAACTGTTACGAATATTATTTGTGACCCGAGCAATAGCGACTCTAGCATATATGGGTTGGCATTGGGGGACCGACAGACGGATGAATATGGGTGCTAGTGGTGATGGTGGTGGTGGGGGGGGGAGTGGAGGCAGGTCACTCCTGAAAAGTTTATTCACAAAAAATTATAAATCATCGGTTTGACTTAAAATTCATAAACAACTTAGTTTCACATTGTAGATCCCAGTTATTAATGCCCTCTAGTGCCGTTTAATAAAATTAGAAAAATTGTTAGTTATATAAGCTTGATCAGAGAACTATCGCTTGGCGAAGCGCCCATTTTAACATTTATTTCTTATATAATTTTAACGACCAGTACGACAGAATTGACAAGCACTAGCTACTGGAGACTATGCTTTACTCACGGTGCTCCAGCACAGTATTTTGAGAAGAGAGCGAATAAACGAGAGTCAGCGCCGAGAATCGAACCCTTGAACCGTCGTACAACAACAAATTCGACTTTATACCGACAAGGGCTACGTCATACGTACTATATCAAGCGACATGAATATAAGAAAAAAACGTATATGAGTGACCTGCCCCCTCATCGTCGGGGACACGGCGCTAAAATATTAAATGGAGAAGGGGAGGAGGGGGAAGGGAATGGCCCGGCTAAATTGGTGCTGCGTGGCACGAGGGACGTGCACTATGACGAGGAGATGAAAATGAGGGGGACGAAATATACAGTCGCATTCTCCGCGTATGGGGATGGCGTTACCCGCCGAATAGAGATAGGTTAGTCAGTGCTTGTGGGAGAGATATATAAAAATTGAGAAATGGAGATATATACGCTCCGCATTTCGGAGAGTCGGATAGATGCAGCCGAGGGGTGGGAAGTGGCGAGGAGGTCGAGAGATGGGAGTTGATGTGATGGAGAGACATTCCGTGACGAAGACAAGTAAATTTCAAAATTGATGCAGTAAATCTTTGTTTGCCTGGGTCATTCCTGGCTCCGTGCTGCGGCATCCAACTTTTCATTCCATTTATTGCGCCATTTTTCTCCCAGCCATACACAGAGCGGCGCTCCGCAACAACGACTCAAGCCTCTTCACGCTGCAAGTCGGGCATCGTCATTGTGGCTAATACCGCCGGAAAAAAACTAATTTTGACAGAGAAAGAGAGGGTACAAAAGATTTCACGTACTTTATCATAAAACTTTTTTATAAAATGTATTACGACGACTAGGACAGAAAAAAATAACATTGACCAAGCATGAGCCTAAACAATCGAATGTTAGAAAAACCTGTCAGTCGGAGCTTGTGGCATTTTGGCATCGTTCCTTCAATTGAAAAACTTAATTGTACACAAACTGTGTAATTGAAAACTGTTCAAGTCAATTTTCAACTATCACGACAGATCTAATGACATATCACTTTTTGTACGTTAAAGCTTCAAAGTTGGAAGTCAAAGTAGCCTTCCGATAACTGCGATTTTGAAGTCACAAACTAAACTACAATTTGGCGATGCATTACATAACAATGAGCCGCCATATCAAATTATTCGCACAAGTCAGAGCGCACGTAGCCGTGAGCGCAACTGCTGATTGCCAAGATCAGGTGAGAGGGTTCAAAGAAATTTAGACTGATCATCGAAATATGGGATTGTGCAGTCTTTAAAAAAATCTATTGTTGGACATTTGACTCGGTTGGTTGTTGCAAAATGGCGCCTAAATAATAGCCCAGACGACAGATCGTCCCTCCCCTCCCCAACGCAACATTCAGTCATCTTCCTAGCGTAGTCCTCGATAGAGAGCAGAAGAGAGGCATCTCGCATCGCTTCTTTGCTGGATCCCCACCATCACCACCACCACCACCATCACCCGCCATCACGCATACTCGCATCATCCCTCCCAATTTTTTTAATTCCATCTTCTTGTCTCGCCCTCAACAATCTGCCAGCGCAGCGCCAATGGGACACGACTTCACACACGCACACTGCATGTAAGCTTATTCCATGGTGTCATTGACTCTCTAGGATAGGGATACGAGTAGGATTCGATAGGATACGATCTGGGAACACTGGTTGGGTTCCCGTCGATCAATATTTGCCGGTTTCAATTACATTCGAAACGAAAATCGTACACACTGGGTAATTCCCCGAGTGCACATTAATGAATACGGGGCATTTTGAACGTAAATCTTTTTCCGGTATCAACGATATGTCGGCCATCGTTCGATCTTCGCGTTCTTAACCAACAATAAAAACCATGCGTCGAAATAAATTGAATAAGTTGCCTGCAAACCGAAAATTGCAAGCCAAGAAGCCTCAAATCAAATTATATGCCTTGTAAAATTCGTATCACATTGATAAAAATCGTCTATAAGGGCAACCGGAAAGAAACACATTTACTGTCAAGTTCTCAAAACGCAACAATTTTTTTTTTTCAAAACGTGGGTTGTTTATTTGGGTTATTAATTTGTGTGTTAAATTTAAAAATAATTAAATGAATTTAGTATTGCTGAGTTGAAAAGTAATTGCAAATTTATTAGAAAAGAAGTGAATCTTGTTTTTGAGATTATCGTATTTCAAGTAAAAAGATCTTATCCGATGTTTTCTAATATACGAAAATTACCTCGTTCAACAACGTTTATCAACGCAGAAAAAAAAAACACATTACGCATTGTTTGAGAGCAACTTCATATTAATCTTATTACTCGCACTAAACGACGACAACCAACCTATAAAGTAGCTCGGATTGCCTTATCTCTCCTTCCACATCTGAGAAAAAGGAAATTTTCAACACGTGCATAGCGAATAGAGTGTCACCGACAAATAACGACTCGAGAGTCCTCGACACAAACGAAGTTTCGGTTCTCCTCCCAGCCATATTTCATAGCCGATTCAATTAAGTAATTAACTTAGCAAAACCCGTAATGAGCTTAACTAGAAATGCTAATTTTCTACAGTTTCACGCCGTTCTAGACGATTCCAAAGTTACCAACCACCATCAGCATCGCCGTCGCCTTTCGCCCCAGTAACCGTATGGGCAAATTCAATCATAGCGAGTAGCGCCACCAGTCGGCCTAAGACACGTAAACCATAGAAAGAGACAACCTCAAAGTGACCGAGTTGGTTGGAACTCTCGGCTTCTCGCTTTTGCCTACTCGATTTCCCGATTTTCGAGGAACGGAAACGTCTCGTTTCTAGGAACGCGTTCCTCTTTCTGAGGAACTTTGAAACGTATTCGTTCATATTTCTAGAATTTTTTATCTCTCCCAAAAACTTCCAATATCATGGGACTGGATTTGAACCCACGGCCATATAACGTAGGCGATAGCCCATTCACCAACGGCACCTTTAAGTTGTTCGCCGCGCTAACCACTAAGCCACACATCACCTCTGAAATATAACATCTAGTATCCGCACGATACAAAAAAAAAAAAATGCGCCCGTCCGAATTTGAAACCGCGCCCATCGGTTTATGAAGCCTGTACGCTAACCACTGAACCTAACGGCAGGTGAGCGGCGCGCACCCAAAAGTACCCTGATTTCGGAATAATTTGGCTGGAAATATCCACTTCCCTTACATCAAGATTTCTGAAGTACAAGTCAGGGTGAATTTCAAGACGTATTCGCGTAAAAAAAAATTAAAACACTGACGCCCTCCAGAGACAGTCACGGTCTTCCCTAGGAAGAACCCCAAAGCAACCGGATATTGCGATTGACAAAATAGTTTATCGCGTGAATTGGGAAGCCCGAGCGAAGAGCCCCAACTTCCCCTCGCCCCCCACGCAGAGAGAAAGAGAAGAGAGATGCAGCTGGTATTAATATCGCATTACACCCTCCCCTCGTAAATAACGGATTTGTCGCCGAAGTAGATTTTTCGGGCCCAATTTCGCATTAAACTTAAAAGTTCGCCTACGGATGCAAATTTTCGCGCGCACGAACGAAGCAATATATTTATATTGGAAGCTCGGGGCGCGACCACCGTAGGGTTCCCCGTTTCTGCGCACGCGTACTGGCCCGCGTTCAGCAATTCACGTGTACATGTTACTACTGCCTCTCACGTTTCGTGTTGAACTCTTTCGAGATTTTAACGCGAGTCCTCTCTCGCCATGCACTTACACCGACAGTGTATTTAGCGGAGCGCCCGTCTCTATGCGGTCGGTATACGAGTGAGACCGGATGTGGCGGTGCAAAAAGATACCGTCAATAGTTGTTATTTGAACAGTTTGACTAGGCAATGGCAAAAACGGTATCCAAACATTTTCGGATGTAAAAGGTAAAACGTATTTCCAGAAAAAATAATACTAGTGCTCGTCAACGAATCCAAAGGAATATTTAGCCAAATATTTATTCACTACAATCAGGGGAGGACTCACTACCAAAGGGTCCGGGTGGAAAATGGTGCCAGGGAATCCTTTTTAGGGGCCCAGTCGGGTAGTTTTTGGTGTGGGGCCCAATCGGGAATGTTTTGGGGAGGAGGGGCGGATCCGGGCGAAAAATCCCCACCCTACCGCCATGGAAAGTCCGCACCTGACTACAATCAGTACAATGATTCAAAAATAACAAAAAATGACCGGGCCAAATTATTGTGAAATTAAAAATAAGATCGGGTGTTAAACCTTGAACACCAATTTTTAAAATTTAAGAGGGGTACAGCACATCCGGTAGTGATATGTACGGTCGTCGCAGCACAGTACGTGGTAGAGCATCCGCCTTACCTGCGGCGATCCCGGATTCGATTTCCGGCTCGGGTTTTCGTTATTCGATCTCTAGCAATATTTATTTTCAATTTTATGCAACTACACGACCAACAAGTGGTGTAGCTATTTTTATTTTCATTTTTAAATTACATGTATCCCAGCTTATCAAGCGCGCACTTAGAGACCATACATATCCGGCCCTACGACAATTCGAGGCCGAAAGCAACCAACACATCTGCGAGAGTAATCATAAACGAACGGAAAGTGATATTGGGTCGACAATGAAAATGGGCTATTAAAGGGCTTAGTTCGACAAGTTGCAAAATTTCAGAATTGAGGGAAGAGATGGGAAGTAGGTGACGATATAAAAAAAGGGGGGATAAAATAGAGTGGGTGGATTGGCTGCTGCGTTAAGATGGCAAAGAGGAGGTGAGGGGGGTTTTACGAATGGCGAAAAGCTGAATGGATGGAGGCCGCACGAGAAATGTAAAATCGCTCTTTGCGTACCGGATAAAAACGACGATGAGTTGGCTGGAGCCTATTAAACATTTTCACTTGTGCAGACCCATGCATGTAGTCGTTTAGGTTTGTCAACTGAAAACAAACGTCGATTTTTTAAATTTAAAGACAAGATAGCAGCTCATAATTAAAAATAATTGTAAATCAAAACTGATACTAAATGTGTGTGAAAATTAATCTGTTGGTCTAATAATACGATGTGTAAGATTTTTAATCCAGAAACGGTTCAGATTTCTTACGAGCCTCCAAGACATAACAAAGTCATTGTCGTTGACTTGTTGTTAAATGTCATCGAGGCGTTACCGACCTCTGGTGACCCAATGATAAAAAACTCGCCAATGCTTACGACCAAAAATATCATTGAGTCTTATACAAATCCCGAACACGAGAAAAGGGGCTGGGTACTCTCGCATAGTTTAAGGAAGTAAAGAAATGCATATTTTTTACAAAATGAACAGGCCTTTGGCGGATCTTATCGATCGCTGTTGTAATCGAGGCCTCTTCTTTGGATCGAAAATTTGCATCTTTCCAAATATATGCCAAATATATTGCCAGCACATATCAAAGCTGGCAGAACATATAACATTCACAGATGTAAATTCGTCCAGCTCTACAAGTAAATAAATTAGCATAGTCCTATTCATAATAAATGAGCAAGGGAGAGGGGTTCCGTGCCTAGCAGAAAATAATCCATATTTGGGGTAATTTAAATCTATGGATGGCACTTGAACGTCATGCGTGACTTATCTACTGAATACCTACAAAATGAAATTATAAATTTGAATATATATAAAATCAAAGGTGACCGCCCTGGAAGATTTAACCATGACGGGAAAAATGACAAAACAATATTATTGTCATTATTGTTTAAAATATAACATTTGAGCAATTTAAGTTTGGGTTATTGAATTTATCTCTAAATGTTGACGTTTTAAATTTAAATATGGAAGTTTGCTTTGGCATAAGGGAAGTACGGTTGAAAACAGCAAAGTGCTTAATTGTAATTAAGTGTAATTAAGCCCAACAAACAAATCGCCAAAAATTAAATAAATTCAAAACATCCAATAAAACCGATTTGACCGTGAGACGGCGGTTAACTCGACAACGCCATAACCCCATACACCAGGACATTTGTATTCGTATCCACATCTCAGACGATATACGCATATAATAAATATAAAACAACTATAAAATATGGGATTTTTATGGCACACGGCAGCAATGTTTACAACACCCACGCCCTCACTCACCCCTACAACCCCGCATAACCTCCTCTCTTGATATGAACCACTCTCCGACCCCACATCCCCCACATCTTTTATGCCCCCCCCCCCAACAGCCCACTTCCCACTTCATGAAAAAAGTGGTGTATAGGCAGACTGCAGCGCACGATTTTAATTTGATTAAAATTTACCGATCCAATAAGGGGGCGAAAGAGGAGGAGGAAAAGATCGTGATACTAAAAAAAAAGCTGGGAAGGCGACAAGGCAGAGACGGAAAAATGCCTCTCCTGTGACCCCAGGCTAATCCACTGATCAACCAGACGATGCCTACACAGTCAGATCCATTATTTTAAACACGTTTGCTTAACCAAGTCTTGTTTATTACTCGGTGTTTAAAACAAGTAGTTGTAAAAATAAAAAATAAAAATAAAACTTTGTTTTTCCGATACAACCTTTTATTTGTGCAAAGACGTAAGCATTAAAATTTATTTTTAAGATGCTGACACTGTCAAATACAGTATTTCACTATGGTAAATGGTGATTTTAATTTATTTATTTGCTCTCTCTCTAATATCACTAAAAATTAGAATCTACGAGTAAATTACGAGTAAATTAGATTCATAATAATTAAATTGAAAATAAAAAATTGATAATAAAAAATTGATAATAAAAAATTGTTCGTACTGGGGAAATTAGAATTTTTTGAAATTTGAAAAAAAATGGAATAAATTGGAAATTGAAAAAAAAAATGGAAATTTGAAATCAAAACCATTTCACCACTTCCATCTTCTATTAATTTAACGATTGTTTTTTGAAAGAAGTACCTGTCCTATAACGAATTTTGAAATTTTGACGGATCCTCGTCAAAATTTGACACTAGAATGTATTAAATATCATGAAACCGGGCTGGCAGGCAATCAAGGTGCATGTCAAGTTAAAGAAAATGGTTAAGCAAACATCGTCTGGATGATTTCGACTCCGGTAAAAATTCCAAGACTCTGTTCGCTTTCGTGATCCCATTCAGCACCTCCTACACATTAAAAAAAGGTCACAAGAGGATACAGGGGCGGCAGACCAACATTCATAACAAGCTAGTCCGATACGAAAAAAAAATTGGATTTCCGAAAAGAATACATATAAGGATAACTCGGATGCCAACACTGGTAATAGCTATCGTGGGGAAGGCAGGGTGCCTAAGGGGTTCCGTCAACAATCGCTGGAATCTAAAATGCTCCTGAAGGGGGTGAAGGAAAAAGTTGGAAATAATACGAAGAGCGAAAACGTGATTTCCAGTCAAGAATTTCAATACCGAATATAGCAAATACTGAAAAAGGGAGCGATTTTAGGTGATACAAGTGATGAGGTAAGGGGTTGGGGGAAAGTGACTAAGGGGGTGAACCTAGGCAACCGGAGTTCGCAAAACCCGCAACGCCCCAATGTGTTCGGCAGTTATCCCGAAACTGTGCTCGCGGGAGATACCAAAAATATGACGCAGAATTTTGTTATACGATATCGAGATGGCCTTCTGAGGGGTGGTGGCTGTGGCGGATGGGTGAAAAAATGGAGGGGGATCGAATAGGATAAATTGCATGCCCCGTCAATAGGGGTGGGTGAGGAGCTATGCACATGTTTTTGCCTACGGAAAATGAGCACCCACACTGTATATGTGTGGGAGGTGGAAGGGGGAGGGGGAGGGGACACATGCAAATCGGATTCAATGAATATATTAAAATTAATCCAAACATACCTTCTCTCTCTGGATGTATAATGCAGGCGATGCCGTCTATACATACTCAAAAATAGATTTATATATGCAGGTGGCATTGGCCTTCGTCGTGGCGGAGCCTGTAATCTATGAGCCCTGTGCGCGCGCATGCGCAAATCGCGCAGGTCGGAACAAAAATCTCCGAATATCAGAAACTATTTCGACATTGGAAACGGGCATCGCGTGATGCCAGTGACCTGGCTTGCAACAGTGGTTCACAACCGAAGATCGTTAATTTAGATAGCAACAAGAATGACATTTAGAGAGGAAGTTCCAAACAGTATTTATACTGAACTATTTTTTTTCAATTACCTGTACATGTCAACCGACCAGGACCAAATAAACGAGAGCCCGCGCCTGAAATCGAACCCGGGACCCCCCGCACTTCAGTCGTTTGCGATACTAACTGGGCCACGACGAGTAATACCTCCACGTAGTAGACTTGTATTAAAGCAAACATGTTTTCCGAATTCAAATGTTTTTTAGTCTGCATTTGTAATTTTAATTTAATTTTTGCCATTTTACGATAATTATTCATAGTAATGTGTTTTATAGAATAACCATTTTTAAAGAACAACCACTATGACGAAAATGTGTGTGTACATATTTGCAATTTCGTTGCTACAAAGGAAATAAAGTGCACTTTTTGGATTTTTTTTAGAGATTATCGCGTTAATGCTGTACCCGTAATGCATCGTTCGCCCTAAAGTGAATTCCGACGCAGTGCTGTCAATCAGCGGATTAATTCCGAAAATTCATCGGATTTGAAAATTTTGCATTAATAATTCATGTTCGATCGAACATCATCACCGTACGAGTAAATGAACACACAACAGCAGCTGCTTATGCGCACTCGATCCCAGTTTTTAAAAAAATTAGGCAAGTCACATTAAACATTTATGCGCGTGGCATTTAATCGCATGGACAAATGGCGGCTATTAACAGAACGGCGGAGAGACACGGGGGACTCGTGGAATAATCAAAACAATCGAATGATTAATTGACCACATCAAAGGCGCGTCAGTTATATTTTGAGCGTGGAAAGCAGCATAGCGAACGGAAGGGGTGGAGGTGTTGTATGGTATGGCAGTATGTAGTATTAGTATGGTAGTGGTTAGGCTACCACATGGTTGACCGCGGGTTCAATTCCCGGCCGACCTAAAAAAAAATGACAGTCATGTACCCGTTAAAGATCCTTAAGTAGGTACGAAACTTAGGTTAGGCAAAACTACAAGGTAGGTTCCCTTTTAAAAGGTTCCCTTTGGACGGAAACATTAAGATCCCCTATGGGGGAACGTGTTTCGGTACAACCTCGAAAAGAAAAACAGTAGCTTCTTGAAAAACAGTGATATAAAAAAGTGTTTTCTACGAAGCAAAATTATCGATCGCCCAAAATGACAAAACTGAGCACAGTATTACTGTAAAGGCGGTATTTCACTAGGCAAATAATCGCGACGAATGCAGCTGAAGCGCGAAAATTGCAGCAAAAGTACAGCAACTAGGCGGCACTGCACGTGAGTTGCGAATGCATTCGCAGCTAATTCGCTGGCTTCTGGCGAATAGAA
>JAUJYS010002218.1:0-15286 GCA_033995665.1 Melogona broelemanni
CCCTAATGGAAGCTCAGGGGTGACGCCAGTACCCCAGGCTAACGAATAAACGAAAGCCTGCGCCGGGAATCGAACCCCGGACCCTCGGCTTCGTAGGATGTCGCCATACCCACTGAGCCATCGGTTTCGTACCGGACAACATAACATACGCGGACACCCCATAGCGTTTTGTCTGCTACGGACTTCGAAGTATCTTTAAGACCTTAAAAAGTAATACGCCACCGAGAGAACCGCATCCATCTTGACAGAAGAAACGGCGACAGCAACATTTCTCTCCTTCACCTTCACAGTAACGTGAAACAAACTAAAAAAAACCATGTCGTTCGAACTGCGGAGGCGGCATTGTCCGTTTTCGGTAATACACTGTGCAACGCGTCATACACAGTGAATTTACGAAGTCTATATACCGACGTCACAGAGCAAATCTTCGTGCTCTTTCTCTGAATGGGGTAAGAGGGGGACAAAAAAAATCCCGCCCCGGTTCCAGAACATTGCGCAAGCAGAGCTCTGGATATAAGCCGACAAATTCAATTTCTTTTGGGGGTCGCGCTGCCGTATAAAACACCATTCAGAGGATCCATCGGCGCGGAATAAAAACCCGGGCAGGAAATGTTTAATCTGTCAGAACTAGTCTTTCAGCAACAACAAAGGAGAATTGCTACTCAAATCGGCCTCCGTTCTGTGAATATAGATTAACCAACATGACGTTACAAACGAATTACGAATCAGTCTATTCCAATATCAATTATGTCTATTCCAATATCAAACATCAATTATGAATCAATCAGTCTATTCCAATATCACCCTACAACTACCAACGTTTAAAAGGTTTGCAGATAACTCCAGATAACAATTCAACAATTAGCGGTAACTTGTTTACGAGAGGAGGCGAATGAAAAATGTTTAGTGTTCAAAATTAAAATACGAAATCGCCCGATAATCATTAAACAGCAGACACATATTTTGAAAATTCGACGATGAAAGCTTCATCAATGGATAGTTCGTCAAGACTTACCGGGTGTACTGGAGGGCGCAGAACTTTCGTCATCCCAAACGCCCCTCTCAATATCGTTGAGGCTGGGACATGAGGTGCTGAGCAGGGCCAAATGTAAACGTCTAGTCTCCTGAAAAATAAAAAAGCGAAAGTTAATATAAATAAATCGACGATGTAAATGATCGTGCACATAGAAAATCACGCACAATACGGGCATACTTGTAAAAAAAACTAAACTGAGACACACGGCGACGATCTGAGAAAATTCCCATCGTTTACATGAGAAGACGCCATTTATATTCGCGTAGACTTCAAACACGTTTCGCAAACTGCGGCGCTTTATATGTATTGTTGATGAGCGTCTTCATCGATCAAATCGAAGCATTAGCAGCAAAGGTAATAAAAAAAATGTGTTGTAGAATGGTAGTACGATTGATTGGAATTTCCAAAATAGTCGAGCAAGGGAAACAAATAAAAATCTACTACTGTAGTATATGTTCTGGTACATCTACGGGCCTCGCTCCGCATAGAGCAAAACACCATTCGCACAAAAAAAAAAAAAAAAAAAAAAAAAAACACTAAACTCGGCAAGGTACCATAAACTTGTAAAACCAGACAAGGGTCTATCCTTTAAAAACAGCATACGACAATGCATGAGAGTCTTGCGCTATAATAGATACGACATACGCGTGCACAGTTTGAAACATTAAGTCGACCAAGTTACCATCAATAATTAATGTTCCTGTCCCTCCGGAGAGCTATAAGTTGAATGTGACACAAAATTTCGCCTTAATTGTCGAGCTACAACATCAAACAAACTCCCCTTTAAACCGTATACACATGCTGCATAGCCGAAGATGGGTCAAATGCACGACAATGCACTGCTGTCGAGTAAAATTAACCACCAGGTTATGCAACCATTTAGGAACTGTGCTCCCAGTGACACTGCTTACTGAATATTACAATTTCAATTACAATTTGCACCCGCGAGCAGCCCCGGGTGGGGGCCTATGGCGGGGATCAAGTGACCAGTCTATGAAATAACCTATTTCGTTTTTTTAAATATTGTAGGCGTTATTGACGTATTCACAGAAGAGTTGCCCAATAGATTTTTAATTTTTTAGCAGCCATTATTTTTTTAGCAGTAGATACTGGAAAATTTAAGTTACCAAATATTTAATTGTTTCTAGGGAAAATGTGCATTTAAATATAAAATATATGAAAAAGAATAGTAGCGTCACACAAGAGGCAAATTATATTTAATTTTCCAGATTTTCGAGAGTAGAAGCAAATAATTTACAATTCAATAATTCTTTAAATGATAGTGGTTGCACCTGTATCCGTAAATGTTTTTTTTTTAATTACCGTAGTGCTAAATCACTACATGATTACTACCCCTCGTGTCTCTATGGAGATATGTGAGGCGCAGGGAAGGGAAGGGGATTGGCATCTGGTATAGCCAGGCTGCAGGATCCACCCCTAAGCTCTGGACTACCTAATGGAAGCTCAGGAACAACACCAGTACCGCGGCTCGTCGTATAAACGAGAGCCTCTGCCGGGAATCGAACCCGGGACCGTCCGCACCGCAATCGGAAGCCTTACCGACTGGACTAAACGGTCTGCATGTTCAATTATTGAATACAATGCGATTAGTCATGGTGATTTTTTAGAAACATGAGCATCTCATTAAGCGATATCCCCTCCGAAAAAAACGTTATCTAAATCACTCAGACAAATTTCCACCATCCACGGCCCCAATTCCAAGTAAAATGTGATGAAGCACCACGATCAGCCCAAGACCGTTCCCTTCGTATATCTTCCACGCGCAATGACGCAAACGCGTTGGGTGGGAAGTTCAACTCCACGCTCGCTGCATGCTCGCAGAGCCGAGCCACCGGAGAATTTACAGCGCATTAGTCTGGCAGGAGTTAAATTTGGACACACGATTTGTAACGAGACTCGTGTTCATTAATATGGCTTCGGGTCAGTGATTCAACCGTCTCCAATAGCAACGAACCCACACCATTTGAGACGCGCTTACGCGCACCGCAGTAAACATTAAATTTCATTTTAAATTTACTTGCCTGGAGACGTACAGTATTTTCCAAGAATCGCGTTCTACAGAGGAGTATAAGCCACTTTTTGCCTCTTTCCTACTATTTTCAAAAATTGCCAAATCTTATTTCTCAACGGGAAAGAGGTTGGGCGTGTTCCCAACCGCCTACGGTAGAATCATCATCGCGAGTTCGGTATTGCAAGTAATTTAATGGCGAATGATTTTAGCTTCCATTTTCGCTCATCCAGAGTGCATTATGAATGAGAGTGAGGCTGAGCTGTAGATCCAGATTGGAAAAATGTTCAACGTGTTAAACATGCTAGTAGGACTAAATACGGCTAGTAGGACGAAATAACCAAAGGGCAAAAATGAATTAGGAAATAAAATAAAATATAATAACAATTTCATAACTAGAATAAATTTTTTTAAACATTAAAATAAAATTTACAACTGGTCTAAGCCAAGACGGTATTGAACCGGCTGTGGTGCGTGTTCTTGGGTTCGATTCCCAACATTGGCTCTAGTTTATTCAATCCCGGGGTACATGTGCATTACATCTCTCCTTTATTGATATTCAAAACAGGGATTGGAAATAAAAATTGAGTCGCACAAAAGAAACTAAAACCCAATTTTAACTTTTGGGAATCGTCAAATCATACAGTGGGTCCGCGAAACAAAACAACCCTTCTAGCTCAGTCGGTATTGCAACAGATTGCTGTGCGGGCGGTCCTGAGCTCGATTCCAAGCGCAGGTTCTCTTTTATTCGATCCTGGGGTAGTGATGAAAATATGGCTCTAACAAATTGCCATAGCGACACGAAGGTTACATAATCTTCTGAAGTGATATTCAACCAAAGTGATCAGGAATAAACAAACACATGGCGTAGTGATATAAACTGACGCCGCACCAAAGATCACTCCATCCACGTTACAAAATCCTATCACCAACTCATGTGAACCACCATTTTGCCGCCGCTGGCAAATACCCCCGAATTTAATCAGAAATTCAATTGAACTTTGAGCCTTTGGAGGAAACAGTGGCAGAATCAACTGTATCCGTACGCAGCCACCCCATCCATCCGACTCGGCAGCATTTCGATTTACGATACTGTTTGTTATTACGCCGTGCGGCCCATACACATAAACCGCTCCAGCTCACTTCATTTATTATTGATGCGCGCGTGGCGATCAAAACTTCGAGCTGACTTTTAAAGAGGACGGAATAGCATTCACGTAGGGGGAAAGGGCGGGGCTCACCTCCCCGGCGGTAAGGCGATCAACAGGGGGATTGCTTCTTAGGCCTACACTTAAAACAGGCGACGGCAACTGCATCCAGCGTATGGCGCCACTAACGATTACGCAGTATAGTGGAGGGCACCCAAGCAAAAGTATAAGGTGTACACCATGAACAATGTCATGACTTTGGCCAGTCGTCAATTACAGACTATAAATAACAAATATGCTATCGCGATTTGATTCGATTGATGAAGTAACATACACGATGGCCGGAATAGAAAGGGGAAGGCAGAAATCTTAAGGCCACAGTTAACCCAACCGTTCCAGATGACGCAAGCCGCGGACCAGTCCAACGGACTAAATATATATTTTATTCCACTCCGCGAACTTAACTGACCATTTGCTTGGATTTAATCATCTAACAAGTGAAATTTTCGCGTTTTAAAGTTCAAATGTACACGTATTGCATAATAAATTGCAGTCTCGTTCATCTGCATCGTTCCGGTTCGGCGATTAAAATTATGTGTGTGTGTTTGTGATTGTTTTCGTGCTCATAAATTATTAAATATGCTGTCGTCCCAAGTGACCATCCACTGAAGCTATCGAGCAAACGGCTGGCGCGAGTATAAAAAACACGACGTAGCACTCTTGGAGAGCGAACAACGAGATTTGAAGAGGAATTCGTTATGGACAGCAACATTAATAATTCTCGTAAGCTCCATTCTAGTTTTGAGTGCAACCTCCCCGTCCACCCACTAACATGTCCGATACTCGATGAGGAAACAACCAAACTACCTATGGAGTCAACCATGACGCAAAGAAAAGCAAGCCCACACGAAACACGGGGAATCGATGCCGCTTAATAATTCATTACGACACCGACGGACGGGGCGAGTCAGTTGCGAGGCTGACGTCTTCGTCGAGAAGAACACAAAAAAATTGTTTCGCTAATTAGAAAATACCACTTGGACAACACACATTTTCACCGGCACCCTACCAAAAAACAATAACGTCGGAATGCACTTCGAAATCTCGTTGGGATCACCCCATCTAAATACAAATGAAAACCAACCATCCCGGGTGGATAACCTGACATGTATCTACGACCATATGAAATGCATTGACAGTGAGCAAGCACTAATCACACACTAATAGCACGACACACAGATACAAGATACCTATGTAATATCAATAGTTTCCAATTACGTAATCGCGGTATAAAGTTTTTATTTAATAAGTTGCCGCGACAATCTTATTATAATAATAATAATAATTTTTCTACGAATTGCTACTCGATACTTCTTGCAGGTGGTTAAAAAAATAAGCTCAGGGTTCTATCCAATTAGTGAAACATCAATTTTTTTGCGTGCGATACAAAGATAATTACAGTTACGCTGGCAAATCGCCTAGACTTTAAAGAACGGTAAATTAGGTTTCGTATTTTTAGAACTCTTGCGATGACATATTTTTTTATAAAGCTTTCGTCTTGACAGAGCAATTGTTAATCTCTTTAATCGGGTTTCGTCTCAATCTTTGGCGAAGATGTCTTGCGGTCGACCCTATTGCCAATTACATACGTCAATGGCAAAACAACAATTCCAGGCATCTCATTGGGGATGAACTTTGCCGTGACCACCTCGAATAGAGTCGTGCGAGTAGAAGTAAAGCTAGCGAAAAGAGAGACAAGCTTGTCCGCAGGTCTCACCAGACCAGAATACACGATTTAATATTTGAAGAAACAATGTGAGACGTCATGCCTGCTAGTGACACCGCCGGTAACCCGTAATCAGTTCACCAACATGCATTTTGAGAGCACGTTAGGCCAAGCAGAAAGAATGAATCTTTGATCGGTTGAACGCCAGGCAAAGCAATTATTCAAGAGATCGACGCGCGTATACGCATGTCTATTCCGCCGTTCCGCAAACACACAAATACCGAGAAAATGCAAACGTCTCTGTAATGGACCACGTGAACCGAGAGTTTCACCCAAGTCAAGTGAACGATTCGCTAGGCTTTCGGCAAATCTTGTCTAAGATAACGGGGGATTTGTCAGTTTCTCGATAAGTTTCAAAATACGGGGGTATTTCTATACGTAAGGTACACCCTCCCCAAAATGCAAATCGACAGACCTACAGCTCATCTGTAATTAAGAGCAATGCAGTCGCAAGTGATTGCTTTGTATGTTGTTTTGAATAAAGGACAATGGACTTAGGAAAAAAAATGAATTGCGATGTTTTGCCAACAATAATCCACCCTCCATGCAGCATGTCTTCCCCCCAATTTGACTATTTGTGCAATTTGTGATTGTCTAATAATGCGAATTGCGGCTTGGTACACTAGCGCCTCGACCATCCACAATTCCAATCTAAGTCCACATCCAAAAATAAGAAAATTGCGTTAGGCAGCGATACAGCGAAGTGCCCAATGTTTAGTTTAGCAGACGAGTAAACACAATTCCAACGAATTTTGATGCGGTCGCGAGGAGCAACTCTCACAACTGCAATAACACGGTGCTTAATCTTTATGGATGAGCAAATTTGAAATTGATTTAAAATGTTATTATTCGGCAGCCAACCGAATTGATACATATATTGCGCACGCGAGACCAACCCCGCGAACGAAGAATCTTATATACGCGTGACGGAGCGAATGATCGCGATGAACGGAGGTAGTAGCAACAGCATCTCTGGCTAGAATCGGGCCGAGACCGCGGGAAGCAAGAGTTGACAGATGGCGCGAGGCAAAATTACTAATAAAATAATACGACGGAATATTATCCGCACGCAGCCCGCTCAATCCCGAATGCCGGTTGCAAAATTCCATGTTAACCCCGTCTATTTGTTTTGTACGCGCGCGTCCCGGGCAACGTTCCTCGTCTAAGTCTGGGCTTCAAATATATATCTGTATCAATATATTTATAGCCCATATTTCCAGATCTCTTTTGTTCCCAACTCCCCCCAGCACACACAGTAATGATTACCACGCGGAGGGAGGGGGGAAGAGAATCGATGATCGCATATTTGCCGTATATTTTGCCGTTTTATCACGTATAGCTTTTAACTCGTCCTTCCATCGATCGAGCTCTCGCGGGAGACGGTATTAGCGGAGAGGTAGTGGTGGTGGTGGGTACTTTACAAGCCTATTCCACCGACAGTCCCATCTGAGAATAGCGAGGCGGTCGAGTCTCCTAACATCGCACCCCCGCGCGAGCTCACGCACACCCGACGTGTAAGCTCGTATATAGGTAGCAAATTTAATAATCCTAACGCGCGCTTTCGCCCTCAAAGACGATACATCGATCCTCCAGAGACCCCGAGCTCGAAACCGTATAATATAGAAAAATTATAGACAACAAATGACCACAAGCCAGGCCTTGTGGACATTTGTTGTCTATAATTTTTCTATTTTAACTGACACGACGATTTAAGCAATTATAGTTTTCGCAATCGATGTTAAGGCCCATGCTTGTGGTCGGTTGTGTATTTGTATAATTGAACAAATATATATTTATACTTTCGATTGTTGAGGGACATGCCTGCAATCGTTTATATCTTTGTGTATTTCCTTCGATTTTTCCGTATAATATGTTACCGTTGTAATACGAGAACCAAAACATCTGACGTGACAATCAAAATAAAGGGACGTCATCCGTTATTTTCGTTTTTCTGAATTGCCCCTCTCTCTCTGCGAACTCGCGAGCACAACGGCGATTTTTTATTTCCATTCCCAATCTAAATAAACAAGAACCCGCGCCGGGATTCGAGACCGCAGCCAGTTGCAATACGACGAGTCGTATACGCTAGTTACAGTTGAAAATAATCCGGGGCAAATGGGTAGCCTACGAACGCTTTGAGGTTCTCAGGAAGAGGAGACATCAGACAGATGCGAGAAGCCTATAAGACAAATTGAGGGACTTCCTCATTCAGGATTTCTTCTCTAACAGACAGATGGCTAAAAACGGGGTTGGAAATTGTGGGCGGTAGCAAAATGCCATTCGTACTGGCGCACCCAGCTAAATAAAATGCCAATAAATACATCACAAAGGTAGGAAACGTTTCTTAAGAGAATCTGACACGTCCCAATGTCTATTAATTGTGACACAAAGCCCGAAACGATGATACCCATAGAATTTCCGCCGATAAATTACCCGTGTGATTGCTAGTAGCTTTTTGACATAGCATTCGAAAGAACCTAGCGCTGTTACCTTTTTATAGGCTTGCGGCCAAACAGGTCAGGCAAACAGGCAAAGTAAAAATAAGGTGAACAGGGAATATTAAAATTTGCACGTCTTCAGAACATATTTACATCGATTGTTCAGATAATTATTTTGAGAAATTAAAACTCATAGCACGAATAATAGATTCAAACTGTAGAATTTTTTTTAAGGCAAATGACAAGGCAAATATTTGAATAGATAATTCAAATGAATGATAAAATTATTTTTATCACACCAAAACGATTTTTTATTACATGTGCGCAATTCGTACCAAAACATGTGGCGCCACGTAGTGGCTTGTCACTTAACATCGATGAAGGGTCATCAACGCCGACACCTGCCGCCACAGCTGTGGTCCCCGACCAGAACTACCGATGACAGTGCAATCCAAGAACAATTCCGGGGCCCCAATAATATAGAACGCTATTCGTGTGAAAGGAGCGAAAACAAAACAAGATAGTTCGCCTTTTTATCTTCTAAAAAATTCAGACAGCTTGATCATTTTTTTTTCCCTCTCGAAAGTAAATGCGGCAGCTATTTTTTGTGTACGGTACGCATGTAGGCAGCTCGCGAAGCCCTACGGGGGCAGGTTAATCTGAAAGACGAGCGCATCATCCAGAAGCCATATCAGATCTACCACCTACCCCCACCATCTCCCCTCACCCACCCTACCACCACCACTCATCCGCCGTCATCCCACAATCGGGAGCCTTCACCCACCGATAGATTACGCCACCTGCACTTTTCACTTGTCATTCGCGTATTCCCGGGGGCCCCGTGCCTCCTATTTACTTTACAGACATTATTTTCATACACATACGTAAGCCTCACACGCGCACACACACATACAGTATAGTGTACGGCATAAGCAGATACGAGTATGTATTCGTGCCCCGGGAGCGGCGCCGTTATACAGGATAAAAATCGTCACCGCCTCACGTTTTACCAACTTTCGATTTTTTGGTACCGCCAAATCTGTTCATAGTTTCGCGGGGACGTATGGACAAACACCAGTCAAATGAACCAGAATATTGGCCCAGAATAATCAATTGTGCAGAAAGAATGGACCCACTTTGAGTTTTTTGTAACGTCATCAACGCCATCTAGTGGCAACTCGAGATACGATTAATAGATAACGTAATTAGGATGATGAAAATTTTTATGTCAATGACACGACGAAAATGTACGATGAAAGCATGAGACCAAATAAGAGCAGAGGAATGAATGAATTGATACTGGGTTGCTATTTATAAATGCTCAAATCCATAAACCGGCAAGTCGTGTTCAAAACACCGAAAAATTCCTGTTCAATTTTCTATGGATCATGAATAATAGTACGCGAGTTCAGCTGAGCATTTATTTACGGCATCTCGAAGTATCAATTAATTCATTTCCCTATACCTGTCGGATCTTATGCATTTATTTTATCTAACATTATATCCGTCTACGCCGTGCTTCTGCATTTTTTGTTAACTGGTTTTGTACGCTAGGATCGATTGAAAGAATAAGGTATGCTAACTAAATTACAGCCGATCCTTTTTCAAAGATCTTAACAGATCAACAAACAGAATATAAACATGGGTATCTACCCATGTTTAGATTATAATTGTTCGGATACTGGCGCCACCTGGTGCACTAATATACGACCGACGCCGCCACGTGCGACACTGCTTGCAAGCACATCCGCCGAGAAGTACAGAACGCCGCAAAGCTTGTCCACAAAGAGGATTTCCCGCCGGAGAAGTTTACAACTGAATGGAGAACGGCGGGGGAAGGAGGCGATAGTCTCAATAGATAAAGCAAGCGGGCAACATCTATAGTATGACACGAGCACACAATTTCAAGCGATATTGGGGCGGACCGAAAAAAAGAATCTTCTCAGTTTCGCGAAACTCCTAAACAACGACAAACAAACAGGAAAAAATCTAATTTGCTCCAAAGTATAGCGAGAAGGACGTCGCGCTACCGCATCTCTCCGATTTCTCCGCCCGTGCATCAAATCAATTTCCCCCCGTTGTCGCATCATAAGCCCCAACGATGAATTTACGTTCGCCGAAGAACGCGCCTTTCGTGTCACCCCTGAGCTTCCATTAGGAAGTCCAGAGCTTAGGGGTGGATCCTGCAGTCTGCTGGCTATTCCAGCTGCGATCCATCTTCCCTTCCCTTCCCTGCCCCTCGCACATCTCCATAGAGACATGAGGGTGCAGTAATCCTGTAGAGCATTAGGCGCTACGGTGATTTAAAAAAAAAAAATAAATAAATAACATAATTTTTTATTCTGCGAACATTTAACGTCGTCTTTATTTATTCCAATTATAAGAGCCCAATAGACTATATAGATGTGGATAAAACGTGCCATGCTCGTTATTGTCGACGTAATTTCTGACTGCACTATTGATGTCCATTCAGATGCGGCGGTGGCTCAATGTAAGATGGGGTGTCCGAAGGGTTACGTACTAGCGACGTATGCCCGGTGTGAATGCGTGCCTGACCCCGAGATGCCAGAGATTGTGAATCCCGGCTATCCTGTTTTCGGTGAAGAGAAGCCTGAGGATGGGACTCTACCTTGTCCCGTCTGTTTCGCTGCTCCCTGTCCTTGTCCGAATCCACCAACGATGCCAAAATCGAATGGAATCTTTAAACAGATTTGCCAATTTTTTTGTTTAATAGGCGTACCTATTTCGAGTTGTGGGTGTGGCGTATAGGTTGACTAAAATTAAAAAAAAAAAAGAGTATCATGATACACGAAACGGGTCAACATTAAAAAAAAGTTCCAACTGGTCTTTTTTGTTCTATAAGCGTGTAAAGTTATATGTTAATTTTTCGAGATATAATAGTGTTTGGAATAGGAGGAGGCTAAATTTCCCTGAACTGGTGTGATGACTGTACTTTCGTGTTTTCATGTAATAAAGTTAATTGAACAAACAAACAAATCATCATATTTCGTTTTGTTACAATTTGATCAAAATCGATCAGCGATTGTTTGCGATATGCCAGGAGGTTTCTTTTTTTTTTTTTAAATGGGAGAATTCAAGGTGACGTTGTATGTGCCCAATGCGAATCAAGAGCCCGTTAACCTGCGATAGTTGCGATATCTGGTGGTAACCCGCCAAACTGCAACCTCTAAACTGTATCTGCGGTGGTTAGTATTGAGTCCAATTTATACGTCCATCCATTGGATACAGTCACAGCTGGAATGCGCTGGCTGGTGACCAGCTGGTAGTCTCGTTTTAGTGAATCAATAAGTGCATGTTATTTGGTTCGTTTAATGGGTCTCCGCAATTCAAATACGAATATTCTGTACATTGAAGAACAAAAATGTGTATTTTAACGAGTAAATTCAATACTCGTAGGGTTACTTGTTTACTTGCGACCTGATTAAGTTATGAAATTTGATAATATCCTGTGTATTATGGTGGGGGATAGATTCCACCGCGATACGCTGTAAAAATCGGAAAAAAAATATTGAATTGTTCAGAAATATTTTAAACTCTCCTGTTTTCAAATTAACGTAAGACGGGAAAATGTTTTGTCTTAAATAAATGTCTACAACCTCAACGTTTTGTAAAAACGTTACCTAAAAAATGTGGAAAATCTTTTTTTTTTAATGAAAATGATTCGAAATATCGATCTTTTATTTTCTTAAAGTTGACTGTGGTACTAAAAAAATTATCGTTTTAATCGTAATCTGCTATTTTTATTGTGGATTAATGGGGGGGGGATGACTCCAGACGTTCGTTCAACGCCGACAGTGTTAGAGACTTTTGTATCCTGGTGACGCTTTTGACCATTTTTCACGTCGAGTAAAATAGGTTTAAGATTTTGTATTGCCATCCATCACTACAGGGTGATGCACAAAAAGGGAACCATTATATATTTAGTCATATTTTTTTTAATCGATTAAAATTTTGCTTATGGCGATCTTATAACATGCTGTTTTGATTTCCAAAATACCATTTGGAATATTTAATAACTTTCCATAATCATTACAGAAAAAATCAAGAATTTTTAACGAAAACGACTGTTATGTTAAATAAATTTTTATTCGGAGAAAAAATTACGATGCTTAATGATTGTTCAGTATTCCCCTACAAAATTTAACTATCGAGGAGCTACATGTTAGTTTGAAGAAGGTCGATAATCCTGATACTGAGGGGCTCCGTGAAAATAGTGTTTGGTAGTGCTATGGGCGCACCACTGACAACATTGATTTTTTTTTTATGAAACCATGGACCACAATCAAATTTTTGATGACAAATGTTTTCAACGAAAGTAGGAATTCCACTATCAAATAATAAACAACCAAGATCTTCATCTGGAATATTTTCAAGAAATTGTACGCAAACCTGACAAATGAAACATTGTCATCGGTATCAGCATTAACAAGCAGCTAAAATGGTAGGACATTTGCTTCAAAAAGCAAAAAAAATAATGACATTTCGGCAGATCGCCGATTTTTCGTTTGTGAAAATGAAGAAGACATTTCGAAAATTAACTGAACTAACCAAGTTTTCGAATTGTATTTTTCTACAATGTATTTGTAAGAAAAAAATTAAACGAATTCATATAATGTTTCCTTTTTTTTTTTGCATTTCCCTGTAATTGACTTTAATCGGACCATTATTGGGAACTTTCGGAACCCGCAAAACATGATTCGAACATTATTGACTGTACTCGGCGCGGGTTTGCGTATGTCGGGGCATCGGCAACTGCGCAACTGGGTTTCCACATGCACAATGTTCAGCGAAAGCTGTGTTGCATTAGGAACATTATTGTTGCACAGTGTACTGGAAATTCGCTAGAAAATTTCCATAAAAGCGACAAACGCTGACACGAGTCAACTTATAATTCTGTTTGTTTTTTTTTCCGTCCGAAAATGAACGACAAATTTTTCTTTGCTTTCCTGTTGCTGGCCTTTGTGGCTGGTCTGGCTGGTAAGTCTTTAATAGATTTAGTTTCAAAACGAGAGGGACGGGGTCCGGTACAGCACCTGGAAAAATACGAACAGGGTTTTGGCAAAACCCTTTTAATAAAACAGAAAACGAGGACTTCAATTATACAACTGAGGCCTAGGCTTAAGTAGCATAACGAAATATTAAATTAGATAGAAAAAATCGTTTATCTTCCCTAATACATAATGGTCAATTTTCTTGTTGCCGATATCAATGATAAGAAAGCAATTTTCTTTTTTCTTAGATGGTTGCAGGAGGACATGTCCCACGGGTTACACATTAAACACTCTCACTTGTGTTTGTAAACGCGACCGCTGGTACGGGGTAGACCCAGTGGACCCGGGGTACAATGTTAACCCAAGTGACCCAGAGATTCTGAATCCAGGCTATCCTACGTATGGTTCCGGTGGTGGTCAGTGGGTGAGGAATCCGGCCTGTCCTGTTTGTATCAGAGCTCCATGTCCTTGTAACTTACCCATGGTATGGCAGCCAAATTCTGATGACGACTGTAACATCCGATGTATCAGGGCACCCTGCCCTTGCCCGAGACCGAGGAATCCAATGCGTGATCGTATTTGTAAAGTTCTCTGTTCCTATGGCCAAGCATATCCGGCGTGTGGGTGTGGTGGGTCGATCCAATATTAGAGCTGTTTGGCTATAATGACTCCAGACTATCATGATCGAAGATAAAATCTTGTCGTTTCTTGTCTTGGGAGCGAACAGGCTATTCCTCATTGCATGATTGCCTTTGAAAATGACCTGTATTCGTTCTCAAGAAGCAATTTGTTGCCATATTTGTAGGGCTTTTTGAATTGCTGATTAACTTGTTTGGAAATAGTTTCGGTGATTGTTAGAATAATTTGATTGTTTCGTATTTCTGTAATCATGATTAATAAAACTGGATATAAAATTAATTCGCGTCATTCACTTTTGTAGAAATATTACTTCTTGGGATTTAAATTTTTTGAAAGGAGAAGCAATTACAAATTGTGTTTCAATTATTATGCACATGTCCTACTATTAAAAAATAATGGGTTTCCAACTCTCGTTCCTCATTCCTTTTAAATAGTATTGTTTCGCATAACCACACTTGTTAGTTATACTGGCGCAGAACGTCGGATTACAGAATTTCGTTACCACAATCTTATTAATTTCTTACGTTTGAAGATATGCAGAAATAATGTTCAGACTGGGTTTGACGTATAGCACAGTGATAAGATTGTGGTAACTAAATTCATTCCTTTTGAAAATGGAACGACGAATGATTTAGTTTGGTTGATTAAAAAATAAACATTCAACATTGTTTCTAAAAAAAATTCTTATGGAAAATCTATATTTATAGATATACTATATAAATCTAAAAATCTATATTTCAAAATCTAAATTTAATCTTAATTTAATATCGGATCGTTCGATTTTCCATGTGCATCTCGAAATACAGACGCTTAAGGTGTCGGTTCAGTGTTACCATACAGTTAAGTTGGCACAGGTACTAAAACTTAATTTTGAGATTCTCTCAATATGTTAATAAAGTGCTGGCAATGCATGACGTGCATGACATACTGTACGTATCTTTAGTTTTGTTTTCACAATTTATTAAGTTGACTAAAACTGTCTTGAACTTTTATAACAATGCATTTCCATCACTAGCATCAATGTGGCCTTTAACAACCGACCCCGTGGCATGGTAGCCGAGTATTAGTGTACCAATAAGTGCTTGTTATTTGATTCGTGGAATGGTGCCGCAATACAGTCATCGGGAAAAAGTTGTAAAGCATATTCCGCTAGGGGCGCTATAGTCGTAAGGATTCAAACTGTGGCGCGAAATGTGTT
>JAUJYS010002219.1:0-15276 GCA_033995665.1 Melogona broelemanni
ATTAGGGAGTCCAGAGCTCAGGGGTGGATCCTGCAGTCTGGCTATTCCAGCTGCATCCCTCTTCCCTGCCCCTCGCACATCTCCATAGAGACATGAGGGTGCAGTAATCCTGTAGTGCATTCCTGGGTGATTTAAAAAAAAAAAAAAATAATAATAATCGATCGGGTCGTTCGAAATCGAAATTAAAAAAGTGCCATCAACGATGTACTAAATATTTGTGCGGGTACGACGATAATTCAGAGGCTCTGTCACCTCGTTGCTATTACACGTATTTCGCCTGTGAAACGCGTAACTTATTAATATGTTTTTAACGCAAACTGCGCATTGCTGCACGCCAAAGAAGTGGGTGCAATTGTCAAAGTTCCCGGCCATTGCAGGCAGGCTAGCGCGCGTAACTTAGCACCACGTCCACCACCCTAATAAATAGCGCATTCGCGAAAAAATGCGGATCCTACGTGTTCGTGTTGTCGCCTCCGCAAGTTGATTGTAATTTTAATGACTGGTACGTGACCCCACGCGCGAAGGTGCGTGACTTTTGACCGGCGTGTCGCCTAACATAAATCTCGCGCTTCCTGCCAGCCCTTGTCTGCACGGCCACCCATCATTTTTATTTGGCAAAATGGGAAAAAAAAAATAACTGGACAACCCGAAAAAAGAAAGTTGAATTGGTAAGAAACTGTGTGCACCGTCTCTGGTGGTGCGGCCGCCCACTGACGGCGCACCAGCGGGAGTCTGCGCGAGGTTAATCGTTTACGACGACTCCTCACAAAGTGGACATGAGCGTGAACTGTCGGAAAATTTGTCACTTTTAATATCTAATGTGTTCTGGTGTGGTGATGATGGATAATAGGGTGGTGGGGGTGTGGGAGGTAAACGAAATGTGTTGACACGGATTATCATAACCATTGCACGGTAAACGACGAATGGGTTGTTGTGAACGGGAGGGCGAAGGTGGGACGTTAAACCAAAACTGGTTAGACGTGGGGAGGAAATGCCGCTGTGATATTTAATAGGATGGTGGTGATGATGCCCATGGATGATTTTTTTACGCACCAGTGTCTGGTAGTGGAACCTGCATGAATATTCCTATTATTATTTTTTTTGTATTTGTTTTGTTTGTTTATTGATCATAGTAATTACATTTGGGGACATCACCCTATACAATTTGTTCAGAGGAATTTGTTATTTAAATCAATTTTGTTTATCTTATTACATCGGTGCAGAATTAAATCGCCCAAATCGTTAAAACTAGCTCTGACCTTATTTGAAATCTAGTACAGTCGTCGTAACTCAGTGGTAGAGCGTCCGCCAAGAGTGCGGCGATCCTGTGTTCGATTCCCTGGCTCGGGCTTTTGTTATTCTGTTATGCTGTGATATTCGTTATACTGGTGAAAATGTTCCACTCCACTCTGGTTCGTGCGGTTAGAGGGGTACAGAATTTCCTGTTGTGGTATTCACTTCTGTGGTGACGATCATTTATTGTCGATTAAATTAAATTAAAATTAAAAACAATCTCACGGATTTTCAATACGTATCCATGCTCCGCTTATTTAATCATTATGTATCATTGGACATCTCGTCCTATCCAGTATTTTGATTCAGGCCGGTTTCGATATCAACGCCCAGGACAATGATGGCTGGACGCCACTGCACGCTGCCGCGCATTGGGGCCAAGCCGATTCCTGCGGGTTAATGGTCGACGAGCTGTGCGATATGGAAGTCAAGAACTATTCTGTACGTTAACACATTTGTCTCTCCTCAGAAGCCATTGACTGGGCTTCAAACAATCTTCAAGTAAATTATGTGGTTTTTTTGTGACAGGGTCAGCATGCATTCGACGTGGCTGATCCCGATGTGATGGAGCTATTGGACGAATTAAAAAAGAAACAGATTGCGGTGAGTCGACAGTTAGATCAAGCGTTATGAAATCGACTTTGTGCTTGAAATTTTCCGAGATTGATCCAAGCGTTTAGGAAATAATGTATTTAATTTCTGTTCCCGTGAGCAGATGAGGAGGGAACGGCCGGATCTGCAATCAATAATGGACAAGAGGAATATACCGCCATTCAAGAGAAGGTGACTACTTTTTTCAATAACTGATTTCAATAATTGGAATCAATAGAAACGGTTACAATAATTTTATTGTGTTTGTTTCGTCTCCGGAAAAAAAAAGAACTTCCGTGACCCGAATGAGTGGCTCGGACAAGACGAACGCCATCATGAAGGACAAGAACCAGGAGCGCGCTCAGATCGAGACGACCCTGCAAGTTACAGGTAAGACACTGCCGTCTAATACAAACGGCAACGTAATTACAAATTGGTGCTTCCGGATGGATCAAGAAAAAATGGCTGAGCATGACTAGTTTTTAAGATTGGTGCAGGTTGTGCGCGTCGTTAAGACCGTTTGCCACGGAATCGCCCTCTTGGGTGTTAGATGCGGCCGTCAGGTGGCGCTAGACTGTTGGTGTTGGGATGCAATTATCGGTCGCACCTCACCCCTTTGACGCCACCTTGCATCCCGTCTCCACAGACAAAGTTTCTCCGGTCAACTCGAACGAGAGCGAGTCGGAAGAGAGTAGCTCAGAGGTGACGTCGTCCTCCGAAGACTCCGAAGTCGGTAAGCTGCTGAACTGTCCACGTCCATGCCGCGCGTCGACGCCTCCTCGACGAAGAGAAAATTCGTCGTGCCGCCGCTGTTGGCGATTCAGCGAATTGGAAGGCGCCCTGATTTTTGGCGTGATCGGATTTTTGTTTCGTCATTTATTCCACCGCCCCCTCCAACAGTTTGTATTCAAAAATTAAAACTTTTCGATTCAAAATTTCTATCGGTGAACTATTTCCAATGTTCAATTTAATTTCTTATTTTGTTGCCCAGAAGTTCTTGTTTCTAATTGTTTAAGCCCTGAAATATTTTTAGTCTTTCAAAACGATGTAACAATTATGTTTGAGGTGTTGAATATATTTAATTTGTTTTCGTAAATTCTGTGCTTTACAATGGCCTCAGAAAAAATCTTGGAACTTTTCATTAATTCCTTTTAATGATCTTTAAAAAATCTTTCGAAGATAATTTATTTACGGAAGCTGTCCGCTTTCCCGTGCTTGGAATGTCGGCGATTTCGCTACCATGTCCACCACCGAGCAAGGCCTGCACGGGCCGAGAGGGCCCACTGCGAATAATCGGAACATTTCTCTTAATTTCTCTAATCGTGATTGTTAGAATCCACCTCCTCCTCCAAGTCCGTAGATAACGACAAATCGAGTAACAGTGAGAGCGAAGGCAGCCTGGGTAAGAGGTGGCATTCAATATCTGCAACCTACTGCTTTCACGTTGCTTGAACATTTTTTTTGCACCGATTGACTTGTTGCCTCTGCTCTTCACGGCTCCATATCCCGCCTTGGTCCTACGACCCTCTTCTTGAAGACACACAATCTCGGCTTTGCTGAAATGGCTGTAACATTTGCATGCAACTTTCGGTTGGCGGCGGCCACCTTTCGTCGATGCTAGAACTAAAGCGATCGAACGCTTGCTGCTCGGCGTTTATTGGGACAGTCATATTGATCGTTTACAATTTCAATTACGTTACGCATTTTAGTATGGCCTTAAAAATAATTTAATTGTGATGCATTTATATCAAAGTTATATTTCAATTTAAATTGGGGATCTTCGTATAAGATCTTCCCATAAGCCCCTCCGGGGCTGCTTGCGGGTACATATATTTAATTGTGTCAAAGCCTTTAAAACTACTCTGCTTCCATTTCTGCAACTCTCATCGCAAGCAAGCAAGCCACAATTTTATTTGCTGTATTTTTTAACGAAACCGACGCCGAAACGATTCGCGGATTTAATGGAAGACATTATCATCTCCGAAAGTCGAAGCCTTTTCATTTCTGCTCATCGAATGAATTATATCACTTATTTTATTCACGTCGAAGAGTCCGTTTATAGTTTAGAATTATGCATGGTAGGGCTCGTCAAAGTCTGTTCATATCATGCACTTTATAGATTCAGTGTCAATTTCGTATTAAGTTAAAACATGGGAATGCCAGGCTTTGCATCTTTTCTTTAAACAGATCACTAAACCGATTCTCTCATGCTATGACTTTCAAAAGCCACAAAAAAAATCGCATTTCACTTTAATTAATGTATGTTTTAACGTTATTTTAAAATATACTTTTAATTTTTATGTCAATTTCAGTTAGTTTGCTATGAATATTTTTTATAAATATAATGTTTTTCGAACTCTTTGTCTTATAATTCCAATTTTTATTTCATGTCTCAATAAATTTTCCATTTACACTTTTTATTTAACGCAATTGCCTTTTAATTCGCTCGCATTACAAAATAGCATCTAACCGCTATTTATACTTCTTGTTTGGTGTACTAATTCCTTGGAATTCCCTTTTTATTTTTATGTACTTTCTTCGTCCTTCGCCATCGTTGTCTGGAAATTAGAAAAACGAAACAAGGCCAACATTGTTGAAAATAATAAGGAATTAATCGGAAGTCGGGTACGTTATATTTTTTAAATACATTTGTTGTATTTATGCAATTTTTAGTTATCTTTTGCTTGAATTAAAATTTTGTAAGCTAAATTTTTAGTATTCCAATCTATTTATGAAGTACATTTCACGAAAACGAATTTCTGTGTGGAAAGAATAAATTTGGTTTGATTTTCGACAATGTTGTCTTCCAGGAAAATGTCAACGATGTCAAACCAAAGGAGCCGATTAAGAACAGAGAAAACAGGGAACCACCAGTTCAGGTACCGGTATTTGCACGGGAGAGACACATTCTTTATGCATAAGCTGATCCTTTTCGGCGACCTTGCATCACGTGATACGCGGGTGATCAAAGTGCCCCAAAGAGTGTGTGTTTTCCGAAGTGCATCGTAGATTAGCTCGAGCGGGTAAAGTGCAATTGGCCTAGTCGCTGAATAAATTAAACTAGTCACGCTTCATGCGTGTGTGTATGGCGGAGTCGTACCGTGATTCGCTTAACTTATAAGATGGCGAGGCTCAATTTTGTTTGACATTCTATTTTTGCGTTTCAACGAACCTCGGGTGATATCTGGTAAGATTCAGTGCAAGGTCGGCCTCGTTTCTTCCTTCAGTTATTATTTTAGTCCTCTGATTATAAGTTTAGAAATTAAAGGCTCAGTCTTGTGTCAGCGAGGTTCATCAGTAAAAGACAAGTCTTTTAACTTATTTTTTGTTCCATTGACGTTCCATTTACGAGTTAAACTGATCGATAATCAATGTAATAACCAAGTCCACAGACTTGTATAATGTAGTGACTGACGATAGATTATTTTCGTATAATAACGTTCCGTTTAAAAAGTGATGTTAATAGTATTTCTATTCTTGACTGATCTTTTCTTGTAGAATTGTTTTTGATTTTAATTTTTTTTTTTGCTGTGGTGTCATGCGCAGGCGCCGCCTATGCCCCCCAAGGTGGAAGCGGAAGAGAACGACGACGATGTTCCGTCCTGGAGACGGGCAGTGAAGAAGGTGAGCGGCGGACCGACCGCAAACTCCAACGACACGCCGGCCGTCAACAGGAACAGCGAGCCCAACGAGGAGGTCGTGCTGCGCTCGTCGTCCGGCTCCAGAATTTCCACCAACGACAAGGAAGCAGTGAGTTGTGTTTTTATGCCTCGCAGTCATTTTCTTCGTTACCTCTATGTGTTACTTTTGAAAAAATGGAAACTAGTTCAGGAGCTCTGCTTGATAATGTTTCTATTCATTCATAGTGTTTTTAAATTTCCTTTTATAATTTACCTATTTTTTTAAGTTGAATCATTTACCAATTTTAAATAATGTATTGCGGTTAGAAATTAGCGTTGATTATATTGTTTATACTAGTCTGCTTGTGGTCGAGCTTAAAATAATGTGCGCTTTTTTCTCCAGTTTCAATGTTTTACTGCAGTCACATTGCAGATTGTTTAATGGCTGGCCTAGTCCCATTGTGTGTAAATGAGTCTTAAATCTAAATCTCACTTTTTTAGGAACCAAAACGAGAAGGCCAAAGACCAGCTAGTGCAGAACCGTCAAAGGAAGACAGGTGGGGAAAGAACGTCTCGGGTCTTGATTGTCACCTTAATTTCCGTCTGGCTTTTCTATCTATGACCAACCTTTGATAAACTGTGTTCCAGTTTTATGCTTTTTCCTCTGGTCGGACGCGTTTGCCGCGACCAACCCATCCTTTCCCGACTAACTTAACTAACCGTGTGTGCGTGTGTGCCCACCTAACTCGCATGTCTCGTCGTCCTGACTCTGTGACTAACCTTTCAGGCTGACCAGTCTGCTATTGCGTGAACGGTATCAGCGTCCCAAGTCCTTACCCATTTTCTCAGACTACGCCAGCCAGGTCTCCGCCGTGTACGACACGCGCACCACCCGGGTTCGATCCATGGTGGCCGCCTTTGCCGGCTTGAGGTACTCGTGTTGTCCGCACTGCCTCACCGATAGGCCTTTTCAACTGAGCTAATGGAGTTTCCGGATGACTCAAAGACAAAATTCATTCAAAATTGCAGCCAATACAAATGCAAATAATAATTGAACCGTCGATTTTTAAAATGATCATAAACTAATATCTAAAATAATCTTTCACTAGTTTAAAAAATTATTGCGTACGTAATAATTTCTAAAATTATGTTTTAACTAATTTATAAAATGATCTTGAAACAAATTTATAAATTGCCTAAAATTCAGTAAAAAAAATTATATAAAGATTTTTAAACATAGCAGCTAGTCCAAACGCGAGCTTTATGCAGGTAATTCGCTGCTAAAATAAGTGTCAGTTTCGCCCTTGTTAAACCTCGTCTGGCTTTTGACCTAAAATGTATGAACATTTTTTTTGGGCTAAAAGTGTCTACGTTTTCGCTTACCGTTTGACCTGGCCTTTCAGTTTTTAAAACCATTATTCAATTTATAAAACCATTTGGCACTTACGGCTTGAGTCATTAAATCGATTTATATTTAATATCAACTGTAAATGGTTTATAAAATGTTTCGTTGAAGTAGTTCAATTTCGAATATCCTTGGGTTATAGTTGAAAAGGCCTTTAACCGGATTTTTGCACCACGCATGTTTCGATTAGTATTCATTCCCCAAACTACTAACATCCTCCCTGTCTCAACTTTCCTCTTAACGCACGTTCTCTAAAGTATTTGTACACGTTGGTTGAGGGATCTGTATTCACGAATAATTTAACTGGAAATGAACCGCGACACTAGTGAAGTTGCACGCACGACGAGGACTATAATTCTGATGGACATTTGTGTATACTCCCCGCAGCAAGCGAGACGAGCCGCCGCCAAAGAAAGAACGACCGCACGCGATTGTCGCCCCCGTGGTGGCCGAGGTGGCGCCACCTGTTCCAGCCACCGTTCCCCCCGTGCCTTCGCCCGTCGTGCCCTTACCGCCCCCGCTGACGGTCGCCATCGGCGTGACGGCGGCCGCCACCACCACTGTCATCACCCCCGCCACGCCCACGCTCACCACGCCTGGCACACCCACCGTCTCCAGTACACAGATCCGAAGGTATTGGGAGTGGAAACACGGGTTTAGATTGTCGATAAATGTTGATATTGCTCGGACTAGTGCGAATACATTCATTGAAAGGAAATTGTTGAGACGGAATGAAATAATTTTAGGAAACTGGTTTTTCGGTGCAGAACACTTAGATTTACTTCCGAAGTTCATTTCTATTTCATGGATTTTTTCTTATATTAAGATTTTTTTTGGCGTCTCTTGGAAAAATACCCTTGGAGTAATTGTCAGATCGGTATTAACTTATTTTTTAAGTTATGACCGGCCTATATTAAATGTTTCTTTGTAAATATACAATTTAAAAAAGTTTGATGGAAAATCGTAATGACATAAATTTCTCCGTAAAATAAACGAGAATACCATTCGAATTTTTTTTTGATAACATACGAGTTCTTCAAGATGTCGCCCTATTGTTTTGAATATTTATTAAAGAGTGGGGAGAACGTATATTTAGAGACTCGGACACTGAATATGTTCCTGGATTTATTGGATGTCGAAGGATTAGGTACAGTAAGTATTAATTCTACTACAGGCAATAACATCGACGTGCAACAACGGGAGCACAGGAAAAGAATGGTTGGAAAGGAAGATGGCGCTGGGCACTTCCTGGAGTCGCTGGGAAGGGCGAATCCTTGTCCTCGTTGACCCGATACTTGCTCGCCTAATGGTGGGCGGGGTAACCGCCCCAAGAGAAATAAGTATTAGCAAAGGTGCAGATTTAGTGTTCTTAATAGCATGTCATCAATTTATATTGTGTCCGTTGCTGTTGTAATTACGCCACTGGTGTCATCACAGCTGTGTGCGAACGGGACCGTGGCCTGGATGGTGGCTAAAATGATTTTTGTTTTTCCCAAACCCGAGGTCATTCGTTCCGCCCGTCCGAGACGAGGAATCCGAAACGCAGCGTAAAGCGCACGCCAAACGCGTGAGGGAAACTCGAAGGTCCACACAGGTGAGCCAACGGTTCCGTTGTCTTAATTCGTTATTTTTTGGTTGACACAGTTAAATGACAATATGTTGACAAGTCTTCGTCTGAGCCGATGTTTTTATGGCGCTCGAGTCTTAACTGTCCGGTGCTCTTACAGGGTGTGACGCTGGAAGACCTCAAGTCGGCCGAGCAGTTGGTCCAGAAGAAGGGATCGGACACGGAGAGCGATCCCCAGAAGGTGGCCACAGTCACTGCGGCGCCGCCACCAGAAGCGGCTAAAGCCGTGACCACGCCGACGGAGGAACCACGCACGGCGGGAGCGGCTGTCGAGCGGAGGCCGTCGTGGCGCGTCAGGCTGGAGCAGGACGAGAATAAAGCACCGGTACGTGTGTTAATGCGAGCTCGGTTACCCGCTAGGTGAAAGCTCAGTGGCCGCAGTTTCACATTCTGGTAATGGTAATTCAGGGCGGACGGGCAAGGGTGAAATTATGACCAAATGTCGCACCGAAGAATTTCCCCCGCAGCAGGTATTTAGGTTGGGAGCACCATCAGCAATGTTTTTGAGTGACGTGAACGATGGTCTTAGAGGTACCCGATGCGTAATTTAGAAGCGCAGTTTATTTTTTAATTGCGTGTTGTAATGTCTTAGGCATATATTTGTGTTCTGCTTGCGGCATGCCGAGTGTTGAGTCGTGTGGAAATCGGCGTTATTCAATCTGTACTACCGTTGCTTATTTGGCGATTCTAAATTATTTGATAATCATTTGATCAGGCCATCTGATCTGATCGCACCGAGTGCTACATGAGCTATCATTTTAAAGATGGGGGAAATGTGACGCCGAGCCGATCTGTCGATTTAGGCGAACTCCCTTAACAAGGTGTTTTTATTTATTAAGTGAAACTTGTGTGAGCGGGTCTGCATTTGAGTTGAAGATCTTTCATGTGAAATATGTCTGCAATTTGAAAACTTAGAACCCTTGCATTGATTGCACACATCAACATTTTAAATTTAAATGGATATTTAAGTATGTCCGAGTTGGTGGTCATTACGACAGTTCTACACTTTTCTCAAAAGTACCGTTTGAAAAACGTTGGTTTGCGTGTCGGTTGATTGATACTATGATTTTTCATTAGTTTCGGTTAGATCAGTGTGATATATTAGCTAGTACGTACGTAGACTCCCCCACTTTGTCCCAGAGCACGCTAGTCTAAAGTCTGAAAATTATCCTAGTCTCACCAAAGACCGAGCGCGGCCCTGCGTGGCAGGCGTTCTCGTGTTGCTATTTCAATACCTCCCGAGTAGATTTCAAAAATTGTGTTTCTAACTTTCCGAGTGTGTGTGTCTGTGTGTGTGATCGTCCGCCCCACCAGCAAGACGATTCTCCCCTCACGAGGAGGCTTAGCAACGACGTGAGCGCCACGGTGACGCTAGCCCCGCGTCTTTCTGCCGCACCACCACCAGTCACCACCGCCGACCCTCCCCCGTACACGCGACTTAGCCGGCCCACGTCAACCACCCCGGCGGTCGCGGGTACAGTCACCGCCACCACCACGACCGCTTCCGCTGCCGCCGCCTCCGCTACCTCCAACCACAGTAACGCCGCCGCGGTGGAAGCGGACACGACCGTGACGTTCACCATCAAGGCCCGGCCGGCGTCCAAAGTGCAGTCGGAGGAGGAGGATCTTAAAGGTGGGTGTGGACTCCGCGCAGTGTTGTCGGTTATCAGAGTTCAAGTGGGTCACGTTGCTAAAATTCGGAAGTTTGTATGTCATATTATTGTATACTCTGTACCATGACAGTTTCAAATGTAGTTTGTGTTTAAAAATCTACTTTCTCGTTAAACGTTCAACTCGTATAAGGTCAAATCGCTGCCATTTTGAAGTAATTGTGCAAGAAAATGGGCGAAACCTGTGGAATCAAATTTAAGACATGAATGTTTTGAAACATAGATATTGCCATTGTCAGTGCTAAGGCAATTTAAAAAAATAAAATAACTAAGAATCCTGGGAAATATAATTTAGTGTCATGTATATCACTGCCATTTCGAAGTAATCGCGCAAGTAAATTTAAATTCAGGAATGAAATTAAAAAAAAATGAATGAATGTTTATTAACGTTGGTTTGAAACATGAGAGTTTAAATTATAAACTTCGTGAGCAGTTTAAAAAATAAGTTTTCGTCACTGTTTTGAGCTGTTTTATACGTTAACCCTCTGCGTGCGCATTAACCCAGGTTATATCGCCAAGTTCTGTCAATGCGTGATAATGTTTCCATTGCGTTGTAACTTCAACTTAAATTTGAAGATTTGATTGCGTCTCAAACGTGACTCTTAGAGATTGATTCACTTCATAAAACTGTATTATTGTCGGTTTAATGGCATGTTCGTTGACATTAATGAATTTTATCTCCTGTAACCAGAACAAGACAAAGAAAACGAGGAGAGCAAGAGCAACACGCAAGCCACCCAGGCCACCATCCAACGACGGAGGAGGCCCAAGCGGCGATCCACCGGCGTTGTCTACCTCGACGGGCTCGAAGTGAGTGACAATCCTCGCCGCTAGCGCCGCCACTCTGCTCGGCTCTTTAATTCTTTTTTTTTTTTACCATAATTTATCGAACTGTATGCTGCACTTATTTTAATTTTATTCTAATCTCAATTTCTTTCTTCCTACTCCGCGCCTCTATCTCTCTTATCGATCCCGGTCAAAAACGGGGTCTCGAGTGAACTGTTTACGACCGTCTGTCACTCTTTCCGTCTCTGTACCACCCCGTTGCACGTGTCTGTGTTTGTCGGCGTCAATGCCCGCATTTCGAATTGCTTGTCTTTGCCTGATGGGTCGTTTAAAATCACTGTCGGAGGGGAGGGGTCTCGCACCGCTAATCACGACCGACTTATTTCGGGTTGGTGGTGTTTGTTCCTATTGGATGCGTGCGGGATCCCCCCTCCCCTCGTGTCTGGCGTGCCACTTTTCACTCTGCATGTGCTGATGGTGTCATTGCTTCAGGTTAACTGCCACTGGGATGATTGAGGGCTACTGTTTTGGCAAGACGGGGGGGGGAGCCAAGAGGCCATTGTGGCGCTATCGGAAATCGGTTCACTGGGCATGTCGTCTCCCAATGGGGTTTGGGAATTTATTGACTCGCACGGCGCGCTTGCCAGGGTAATTTTTTTGCGGGGTTTTAATTCGTATCGGGGTACTTTTCCGTACTTTCATTTGTGTTGGGTATCTTTCCAAATGCCATAAATTCGGTGATTGTTAAAATACAATGTCACACATTTTTTTTGTAACGTTTTTATGTAATGATTTGAATTGGTCCACCTTAAACTTTTCCCGAATTACACGCTATCCATGTTAATCCAACAAATCTTTTTTGGTGACTGGGCATTTTACACGGGAGAGCTTTTTACGTCATAGCTCCATAGTTTCTTTCGCGCTAACGTGTGATGAATGCATCCCTCTATATGATGCTCTAGCGTTTAGAGAAGCACAAATTCTAATGTAGTGCTATTCACTACAATTGGCAAATTATTTAAATAAAAATTGATGCGCCGTTTTGGTCAAAACTGACTGGCAATTCCAAGGTCAAAAACGTGCATAGCTTCATCGTGTATCGATTCTTATCGTTCTTTTCCGTCTCTCTTTATCTTGTAACGAGTTTTAACAACTGCCATTAAATCTTTCTCTCTATCTTGCTATCTACTTCTGTAAATTTAGTTCTGTTGATCTTCTCCCAACTGTTTCTAGGCGCACCGCCTTGTTCCTGGGTATTTCTTTAAAGAAAAAAGAAAAAAATTTGTTTTATATTGTTTTATTGGACATCACAAAGTGTGTGTGGGGTGAATTTATAGGTTCGAGCCCTTAAGGCTGAAGCCATAGACCTTTTCTGATTGAGCTTTTAATTTCTTGCAGGACGGTGACAGTGAGAAGGTCGACGCCGACGGAGAGCGAACCGAGAGTCGTGTCGACAACAAGAACGAGAACGATGAGCAGGCGAAACAGGTCAGATCCGATTTTTTTTTTTTTTTTTTTTTTGCTTGGCAACTTCTTGTGTCCAGTTTAGGGTCCGAACATGAAATAGAAGGTTTTTGAAATTTGTAAATAGGATGGTAACACTGGTGGAGCTGCGATTACTAGAAATAACAAATGTATTATTCGGCAATAAAAACAGATAAAATTTAATATTAGCTCCCCGCATAGACTATGTTTTTCTTTATCACTATAGAAGTTTTGTATCCATCGTTCTGCTATTGCAATATGTGAGGGACACATTTTGGCCAGGTACTCTGGGATCGAAAAAAAAAAAAACGAGAGCCCCCCGCCTGGGAATCGAACCCGGGACCACCGCTGCAATACCGACTTGGCCACCACGAGTCATATTTTGAATCTCGGTTTGAAGTTTATATCGTATCGGAAGAAATAAAGCGAGTAAGGAATTAAAAAAGGTACATGTTTAAGCGATCTGTCGTTGTTATTCGAAACTCGAGCATATTTAGTAGCGTGTTCACATCGAACCAAAAACGTTTTCGGTTTTGTGAGAAGCTGCGTTGGTAGCTCACGTTGGTCAGGACCGACTGGGTGGATGGCGGGTGATATCCGGTTGGTTAGGTTACCTCTGTGAGTCTGCGTTAGTCCCCTTTCAGTGTTCTTGAAAGACTATTATACGGCGTGTGAAGCCATAAGCCGCACCGAATAAGATAAATTAATAAAGGCACTGTTCTGCGCGAATAGGGTAGCGCTTTCAACAGTGTTCTCTGGTGATATAACCGAAGTAACGCCTGCAATACATCTACTTTGTTTCTGGCATGGGTAACCTGCACTCGCTTAATCGTCTAAAACAGCGAGCTCTCTTTTCGCTGAACGGTGCTGGATTTTTTTTTTCTCATTTGCCTATCAATAACTCCGCACCGGCGGCGTTGCACCATCTGTTTGAGCGCGTGTCAATAGTTGACGTTCGTTTATCTTCATCAGAAAACGCGCGCATTTGCCAAACAATATATCTGGGGGCGTGGGTAGACTCTGACTACGATCGGAACACGAATATGGGCCGTGCTCGATTCCGCAGATGCGAATGTTTGGGGGGGGGGGAGGGTATTGGGGAGTTTCGTGGTGTGTGCCCTCCACCTCCATCATCTCGCCTCTCTGGCTTTTTTTTTTTAAAGCTGACGTGACGACAATCGCAAATAGATTCTGCCGTGCATTGTTGTTGCCGAATTAAGGTGTAGGACTCGCGCCCGGGGCTATCTTTAGACGCGCGTGTGGCAACGAATAGCGGGAGCCGCGAGGCAGTCGCTCTGCTCGCCAACATGCCGCAGACTGGGGTGATGCTGTTAGTGCTGCTGCTGTCGATGCTGAACGGTTTTAGGGCGTAGGTTCAGTAGTCTTAATTTCTGTGTGATTGCTTGGGCAACGCTTTTGGCGCGCCGCGACTTGGTTTGGCGTTTGGGGAATCGACGTGATGCTTTTTTTTTTTTTTTTGCTTTCGCGTTTTGGGGGCTACCGCTGCGTAGTGTGGCTATAAACAGGAAGCGAGATGTAGAAATTTGGTGAAAACATTGATTGACGCGTAACATAAATAATTCGTCCTAGCGTTGCAAATATGGCAGTATTTAAGAAATATTTGCATCACTGACATGATTACGACTCGTCGTAGCCCAGTTGGTATTGCAACCGGCAGCTGTTCGGCGGTCCCCGGGTTGATTCCCAGCACTGGCTCTCCTTTATTTGATTCCGGTGTAATGGTGAAAATGTGTCCCTCGGATATTGCCTAAGCAATATAATCGGCACAGAATTCACTTGCGATCGGAAAGATAAAAAATACATATGAAAGCAATTTTGGCAATTTTTTTTTTAAACGTGAATCGTACTTGGGCTCCGGGAAAAATTCGTATGAGCGAGCGCCTTCCGTCGGAACGGAAATAAATCCGTGGAACCCGTGCCTGTACTATGTCGGGTACACGATAAAAAATATCCCTAACTCGGGATTTTAGACTATGCAAAACTACCATGTCGTTTCTGAACGCTGGTAGCCCCTCATCCAACAGTTTGAAAAAAATGTTCGTGATTTTTTATGAGTTTCGAAACCGCTACCACCACCACCGCTATCTGGTCATTAGTGTTTGGCAAAAAAAAAAGGCGTTTATTGCTAGTCGCGTCGCCGCACATGACCGAGGTACGGTTGATGGTGTGTGTTTTTGTGTGTATATGCGCCCCACACCGTGCAAGTATTGTATATAAATATATATTTAACTCGCGGTGTTGCCATTTCTGGCTTTTCGCCTTGGCTGCCACTTTACCTGCCAGCAGTCGCCCTGATGCGAAATGCGAAAATGCGCGCCGTCCCAAAATAAAGTGCCGACGCTGGATCACGCTCGCGCACGTCTCCCCGTCCTCTCTCTCTCTCTCTCTCTCTCTCTCTCTCTCTCTCTCTCTCTCTCTCTCACTCTCTCTCTCGCTCCTGGCGCGCTAGCCAGCCCGGTAGTTGGTTCGGTGTTTGGGGCGCCTACCGCTGGACACCTTTATGCGCGATCACGTCATGGTGCAGGCACAAGGTCTCGCCATTTGTGGCGCTCTCCGTTCGATTTGCAATGGCGTTACCTGCTCGCCCGTACCATTAATGTACAGTGCGTTCCATGAAAAACTGCGCCTAATTACATACTTCATTCAATAAGTTGTGAGGAAACATTCCAATGAACATATATAAATTTGAACATTATTATTTTCGACATAGTGTCCTTGTTCGACAATACACTTCTTCCAGCGGTGGTATAAATGACTGAAAGTATTTTAAAAAGCCAT
>JAUJYS010002220.1:0-15276 GCA_033995665.1 Melogona broelemanni
TCGCAGTTATCTTTTACTATCGTGTTGTTAACCGAACTCTGTGAACCAGAAGAAGATTGAATTTCTGAGGATGAATTTTCACATGTAGTTATCAAAGATTCAACAACATGAGGATCAGCGCCTGACGGCAGAGAGGTTAGGTCCGAGTTCAGTTCCGAGTTAGAAAACGATAGAACAGATTCATCCCAACATGAAAAAAGTTGCTGTGATCGTGGCACGAACAAGTCCGTGCTGTCGGACGATGAGCCTGGTTCAAACTCGGAGAAGGAGCTACGGGGAGAGAAATTCACAGCAGGCTGATTCGCAGTCACCTGGAACTGACAATCCGAGCTGGAGTGTAGTAACTTTTCAGAAGCAACAGGGTTCGACTGGGATGGTGTTGATAAAGAGACATTCAGTAAAGGTTGTCTCAGTGTTGAGATCAAGTTGTCCGAACGTCAGTAAAGCACACCGTTTCTCAAGCGCCAACCTTGTGGTGCCAGAGTTCCAAACTTATGCGAAATAATTCCATAACTCTCCAATGAGCCAAAGTTTTTCTTCAGATGTCGCTCTGCGGTTGTGGATGCCTGGTTCCCAAGAATGTTATAAGAGTCAGTTTTCTCAGGATACAGCTATCAAAAGACCATGAGGGTAGTTCAGACAGAGCAACAGGCATATTTGGACTGATGCACTTACGGTGGAATTGGCTGCAGCATTTTGAACCAGTCCGGCTATGTTGTGTTTTACTGATTGTGTCACATTTATTGCACTTCATTTATTTAATCAGACAGTTCATGATTACTAAACACCTCGCACTCCAGGAAAAATCAGTTGCATCTCACAGAAAAGTCAAGTCAGACTCTTTGTTGTCCTTGGCCAGACCCATTTTTAGGCCTAGTTTACACACCAGTCAGTAGAAAAGACTGAGTTCGTCCTCCCATTGTTGTGATATTGGCAGACGACAAAGACTGAAATACACGTGATTTGCAGATATAGTTAGTTATTGAACGCAACATAAAATTGTGGAGAACTTATAGCGAAACCCATAAGTTAGGCCTATCAATGCTAATCACATGGTATTAATAAAAATCGATTAATACACAAGAAGTTGCCGTTTCCATTTCTCTCTGGTCGAGAAAGAAATTCATCATCAAGCTATTGCAAACCAACGGCTCCTACAAACATTCATTTATAAAGAAGTGTATCTTATCTATTTGTTTTCTTGAAACAATTTCGCTTTTAGATATTTACTGATGTTAATCGACCTTTCGAATCGGTTCATATTGGGTTGAAAATTCCTATATTCACATTTCCAAATGTTAGGCCCAACCTCCTTCCTCTATTGGCATTTGGCGTTGTTTCTATCGAAACAACATGGTCTCGCGTTGCCTCTTTGTCAGGCGGCTCCCGGGTGCCAAACCCATCCCGATCGGTAACCCGACCCAACCTGAATCTGTTCGTTGATAGGAACAAGATGGCAAACGAGAGAATCAATACACACTGCCTTCGCCGGTTGCCGCGAGATGTCGTTACAGTCGTCCATGAGAGAAAACTCTTCCGCCTCGTTGTTGTCTATTAAGTTGCTTTTGGGGGTGCTATTCTGGTCATGATTAGTATCAAGATTTCCAGAAAACGATGGAATAGATAACTCTTTTATCATAATTAATAACTGTGAGAAATTTCGACTTCTCAATAATTCAAATTACAGTAGTTTTACAATAAAATTTACAAAATCATTGCTTTGTCTAAGTTCAGCCTATGATTATGCATTATTTAGCGATGCACGACCAGAACAATGTTGCTCGCATGTTGGCTGCATTGCACTTCATTTTTATTAAGCCTGGTTTACACTAGTGATAATCTTATATTTTTCTCCATGGACAGGTTTTTTTGTTTGATCGAACAATCCGTGCGCGATGCAAAATATCCAATGTACCGGTAATATAAAATATTTACCCGTATGTTCGTGTTTGGGCAAATCAGAATGTGAAATGATCGATGGTGTAAACCAGGCTTAATTCGGATATGGGCTTAGAACAATAGGCGCAAAAGCTTTGTGCATATGACGTCGGAAATACGGATCCAACCGATTAGGAGCCTACAATGAAAAACGAAAAATAATTTCCGTTTGTTTTTCTGTTTTTATCCACGCCAATTTAAATTCATTAACGACGTGTTGTGTTGGAGGGAGTGAAGGCAAAAACACGTTTTGTAAAATGTCGTTTAATCTATCTCCTTTAGTCTCGTTGACTCGACCGGGGTTTAGCGCGAAAGACCCTCTTTTATTTTGTTTGCCCGAACCTGAACTTGTTATAGATTTTTGCGGCATCGTTTTTGTTGTTTACTGGATACAAAAGCCGTCGCGCGGCACATTTCTGCTCATGGATTTTTGGACTTTATGAACATGAGACCATGTGTATGTGAGCTGTTTCATTTTTGATATTTGGAAAAACAGCGTCTACGGGCACTCCGTGCAGTTTAGGCGGCATGAACATCTTCTCAACTGTGAACTAGACATCTTTGAGCTGACTAGGTGAGAAGGTCAGGGGATGTCAATAGCTGAGAGAGATAGTCTTATGGTGTGATGGTCCCGGGTTCGATTCCCGGTACGGTGTTTTTATCGATCTTTTGGTAGTGATGAGATTTTATACATTGAATAGTGGTGATGAATAGAACCCGAGTACAAAATTGGAGTACAAAATCTCCTTTATCGAAATTTCCAATGTTGTAAACTGTTTTCGAAATTCCCAGTTAGTAATGTGACCGTCTATGGTGAGACGATCTCTGGTTCTATTTCCGGCACGGGCTCTCGTTTATTCGATCCTAAATGATGGGCGAAAATGTACCCCTCACCTATTGCAAAAGGAGGGTACATAATCTTTTGTAATGATATTCACAGCGGTAATTTAAAAAATAAAATTGTTTCATATTTCTCCATGTTTGATGGTGCAAGCCAGTGCTTCAGGTCTGATGAGGATGTCACTATGAAGCGCCACGGCCGCCCAAAATTCAATTTCGCGTGACACCTTCAAGCGTTGCCTGGTCATAGCCGACCAGCCGCGAAACTGCACATCAGAACGCAACCAAAAGTCGGAGATGTTGCCAGATTAGTATAGGAGCCCGCACAATAAGGGAAACCCCTTTTTCCCAAAAGTGGGGAACCGGTTTTTTTTTTCTCCTACTTCTTCCCCTCCGCTCCCGCCTTCATCCATCACCCGAACGAACTGCATGAATCTATCGTGGCAAAATTCCAAAGATAGTTTTCGTTGGCCATGGGCATGTTACGTTTTCTTGCACACATATAAACTCGTATATATGTATATGTAACTTCGCAGATAAATGGATCATTTATTAGGAACGTTGTGAGAGGGGCAAAATAAAAAAATAGCACGCCAGTTGACTCGAATGCTTTTACGTTTTATACGCCCGCTACGATTTTTATTTCCCATCCACGAAACGATGTGTACGTATTTCGCGCGGCAGTTTTGTACTCTTGTGTATGTGTTTCGAATGCGGAAATGAAATAAGTTTTATTTCGTCGCTAGTAGCGCTGCTACAGTGTCTCTTCGGTCTGCGCCAGTTGTATCGGTCGCCATCTTCGGGCACGATTTTTTTTTCTTTCCTTTCGTTTGGGATTTTTGAGTGCGGTGGTGGGTTGGGGGAAACTCGCACGCTCTACCACTTAACCTCTCCCACCATAAATCCAATTTGAATACGCGACACACAGCCGCGATATCAAGAGACAAGTTCTGATAAATGTGGCGATGCATTGTGTTCGTACTCTGCGTTCGTACGTTCTCAAATTCGTCGACCCCGAGAGCTCTTTCGCTCTCGTTGCTCGATCGATATGTTTACTAAATGGCTTTGAGGAATTTGATAAAATAAATGTAAGTGTCGTGTTTGAATTATTGATACCGCGCTAGCTCGCGTCTGTAATAGCTATGGCTCATGGTAAGGTAATTTGCGCGCTCGAACAGGATTCGTGATGAAATTCTAACGACAACACTGGTTTTGCCTAATCACATTCATTGTTTGCGTGAACGCAAGTGCCATGCGACACCAGCGATGGTCTACTGATGACCTGTCGTTGATCATGCCCAGTAGTGTGTAGAGGGAAGATGGAGATATTTCACTAACGTACGTTGCTATGCAATTTCAGCTAATCTGCGGTTTTGATCAACCAAGAAACCTGCTCGCCTTAATAATCCCATTATCGAAATGGAAATCAGGTAAACACTAATGTCGTTTACAATTGGCTGGTGGTGTGGATAGCCCCGAAGTATTACGCTATCTCAAGGTTTATGTGTGGTGGTTTTTTCACTCAAATTGCTGTCATTTGATGGAGTCCTTCTGGCGGTGACAGTTGGAGCTAAATGATTTAGATTTAGGTTTTACACTGTAGATGAGGCAATTGCCGCGCTGTGCTATTATGGCAACATGCGTGAATATGTGGGATTGGGACTTTTACCAGTACCACGTGATCGAATAACAGTAGCCCTAGCCGGAAATCGAATCCAAGATCACCGCACACACGGCGAGTGCTCTACTACTGAATTAAGACCACCGTACATTTGGGGACATTGGGAACATTGTGAAAAAACAAAACAGATCAATTCATAATTTGGTTTGTTTGTTATATCTTAAAGATGGATCCTGCAGCCTGGCTGCCATTCCCCTTGCCTTCCCTTCCCTGCCACTCACATATCTCCAGAGAGACACGAAGGTGCTGTAATCCTGTAGTGCACTAGGTATTACAGTGATTAAAAAAAATATCATGATGATGGCATTGGTTCGCGAGGCTGGAAGATTTACTGAATTATTGAAATCTAATAAATTCGTAGTTCGAGTTGGCCTAATAAATATAAATATATTTTTACCGACGGATTAAAATTATCAGAGTTTATTTCACTGATTTAGAATTTATTTTATGCATTCGGCTGAATTTGAATTTCAAATTTTTATTTCTACAATTCGTGATCTGTTTTGAATGTCACGTCTTCATTACTCAAGCGCCTAACATTACCATTGACTAGAATCTCGATTGTCTTCCAAGTTGTTACCGCGGATTGGCCGCCATTTCCCTAATGTGCCAAAGACATTATTGCCCTATTGACGTTTTATGGCTGAAATTCCAATCATTTTCTAGCTCTTCAGCGGGATTTCCACTTTAAACGTGTTGGCTCGTGCGTTCTTTGGGTGGTAGGAGGGTGTGAATTGTCGTCTAGCTGTGTGCGTAGCGGGTGGGGTGGGTATCTGTATGGCGTCACTCACCGACAATCTCATTAGGGTTTTCTTTATGATTATCCGAAAGTTTGCACCATTTAAATTGGAAGGCGTGAGAATTTTCCTGGGAATCCCTGGAGTAATGACCGTAATTCTTTCAACTTATCGCATTGTGCTATTTACAAAGTGAAAGCTGGCGCGGCGCGTGCTAGCCCTCTGCTTTCGAAGCTCAGAACCCATACGTCGTCGCGTTAAGTAAATAGCCGTGTGTGTGTGTGTGTATGCAAATGACGAGGAAAATCCTCTAACTGCAAGGTCTTCGGAAAAAAGTTAAACATTGTCTATTAGGCAAAAAAATAAAAAGTAAGACACACGGCGAGAAAGCAGAAACCTATTAAATATTTTAAATTTCAGCAATGTCAAGTGGCATAATTGGGCCAAATGTTTGTTACTATTTTTTTACCAATTTGTTTTGTTATTTTTCTGGTTAAGAGGCTTACTAAACGTTTCCGTCTTAAAGCCCACATGCCACAAACACTTTTGACCTAAGGTCGGGATCTTTTACGTGTTTCTGAAATCGTACAAGCACGGGACATGGCTTTATTTCCATGCCGAAGGAAGGCGAGCTCAAAATTTTTTCTGAATCGAAAAATTCCGGAGGCCTTTGTCGAGAATTGAACCCGCGCTTAAGGGTGTTGCAAGCGGACTCGCTAACCTCCACACCATATCGCCACTCGGTACCTCTTTACAATTAAACCAATCGGATCATTTGTTTCAGTCACGATTCAAAACAGCAAATCACCCAGAATTTGCTGGCCTTGCAAGTAGCATGTACATGCATATTCACGACACCCGGTAGGACGCGCGCGGTGTAAAGCTCCGCCCGAAAACGGCAAATTGTTTAGCTTAACCATAGAGAGATGAGGGTGTAGTCATCCTGTAGTGCTACGGTGATTAAAATTTTTTTTTGCTGCTTTGCGGGGCAGCAACCACCCGGGTGTTTTGTTCATTTATGAAGGCCTTCTATTAAATCCATATAGAATAAAATCGTCCGAGGATTAGTGTGTTCAAAAAGCTGTGCTGTGTACTATAGCTCTCCTCATTGGTCGAAAAATGCTCGGGGCGATAGATCTATCCGACCACCTCTCCCCTTTGTAGATAGGGGTAAGGGAAGGGCTGAGACAATAGAATCGCAACCTTCAAACTACGGTTGTCTCCGTAGCGTAGTTGTATAAGGCGCTTGCCTGCTAAACATGAGATGAGCGGTTCGAGTTCAGGCACGAGCAATTTTTTTTTAAATCCAAGGCAAAAAAAGGTCATTGATTTTTTAACTTTTCTTTTTGGTACCATATAAGCCGTGTGGCTTAGTGGGGCCCTTACGCTTCAAAATCTCTTACGCCAACTCTTGCCCATCAAAATCTGTTACGCCAACTCTTCCCCGTCAAATCTCTCACCCGTTATTATGGGACCGTGCAGCAAAAACTATTTTACGCGTAAGAGATTTAACGGCTAAGAGTTTTGACGGGTAAGACGTTTGACAGGTAAGAGATTTGACGGGTAGGAGATTTGGCGGGTAAGAGATTTGACGGGTAAGAGATTTGACGTGTAAGAGATTTGACGGGTGAGAGTTTCCCGCTATGAGAAAAATTCGGAATGGAAGTCGAGGACAGGCAGAAATCTCCCAGGTTATAGACATTGTTTGAAATAAACAGAGGCAGACTGTTATTCGTTTGAAAAAAAATGCCATTGCAAATGAAAAATTGTTTCCCTTAAGGTTTGAATTGCATTTTGATAATTTTTAAGTGATTATTGTGATTAGGTGATAATTTTTAACATAACATACTCCCTAGGTGGCGCATAAGTTCATTAAAAAAAGTTCTCGCATAGTCTAACAGTGACCCAAAAATACCATTTCAAATAACCATCTATCTCAATTGCTGGTTTGGCTGCTTCGCCAAAAATTTGATATTTTCTTTATTCGAATGAATAACAGCCACCCTCTGTTTATTTTTAGCCACTGTCTATAACCTGGGAGATTTTTGCCTGTCCTCAGACAGGCTTAAGCGCTGGTAAAGTATATAATGCTTATAAACTTTTTATCAATGAACTCAATGATAATGGAGTACTCTTACCGACCATATTTAATTATTTATACAAACATATAAATAAAATACTTCCCTACATAAATGGGCTTATTAAAATTCATAAACTAAATAACCCAGGAAGGCCAATTGTTTCCCTCAGGGAATCAATGTTTGATGCATCGACCAATATTGTAAAAATTTCCCTGGGGAAGTATGTTAACTCTGAAATGCACCTTCTCCTAAATTCTAAAGATTTCATAGTTCAAATTGCCAATGTGAGAATTTTTCCTCAAGAATCACTTATTTCACTAGATGTTGTCAATTTGTATCCCTCTATCAGCCATGCACTTGCCCTCGACACACTATCTAATATTAATCCGAAAATATTCCTCGAGGTAACTGAATATGATTTATCTCTTATAACGCGTATAACTGAGTTTTTATTAAACTGGTCATATATTTACTATAATGGACAAGCATATAAACAGTTAACAGGCCTACCAATAGGCAGTGGCATATCATGCCCTTTGGCTCAATTAGTGATGAATTATTATGAAAAGTTCATTCTCTCCAATGAGAAACACCATTATAATCGGTACATTGATGATTGTTTTTTTTAATAATTGATTCCACTGATATTGATAGATTCGTTAGTGCCCTTAATGTGATCAATTCCGATATTTAATTTACAGTTGAAATTACGAGTGACCGCATATTACCGTTCCTTGATACTCTAGTTATTATAGATGACAACAGTCAATTACAAACATCTGTCTACCATAAATTGATGTCCGTTGCTGTGCCCCCATCAAAATACTCACTTGGAGACCCGCAATTACCTGAAAAAACTTTATTTAATTTTGCCCTCAGGGCTTTCTGTTTATGCTCTACCCATACTCTTAAGACTTGATCTGCAGTTTTTATTCAATGTATTTTCGAGGAAAGTATGTATTTTTAATAAAGCTAAACGCCATTACCGAGAAGAGAAGATGATAAAGATGAGACGTGTACAGCGACGATAACAATGCAAGCTTAATAACCGGATTCTCATTCCTCCCCCGACACCACCGCCTATTCTTCATCAAACTCAACCTGATCCGATTTTTAGATCACTTCCAATGGTAGGTGACAAGGAAACTTGACAAAAAATAAAGCACTTTTTAATGGATCACAATATTTTTGTAAATTTTAATAGTTGTCAAAACATAGAATCATTTTTTTAAAAGCAATTCAAAAGGTTTAATACCTATCATTCTCCGTCGGTTTATCGTCTCCCTTGTGAAGACCTTTGCGATTTTGCGTACTATGGGCAGACTAAGCGCGGGATTGAAATCAGAAAATGCGAGCATCAACGAGATGTACAATTATTAACAATTATTAACTACAAATTAACAATTAAACCTGCAGTAATCACGCCCTGGTCAGGTGCCCATAAAGTGCAAAATTAGCATTAATATAGATTTATTTGGGAAGGCAAAGGAATCATATTTCAAACAACAATTTTATTTGTTGATTAAATATTTTCTTTATATTTATTTTTTAGTGTAAACAAAAATATGATTGTGATTGAGTTTTTTCTTTCACAGAAACCAAATCAATTTTCTAATTCACAAATGAATATCTGCGCAATTGTTCTTTTTCTTGAATTGTTCAAAAAAATAATACGCGTGAGCTCAGAACAAAAATATTTGGTACCACCGATTGTTTTTGTTTTGGTCAAAATGGCGATCCGGCAACGAACAGCAAACAGGACGGGTCGGCGACAATCGGGCTCCATCTGCCCGCATCCAGTTGAATTTCAGGAAAATCCTGAGTCGATAGGCAACCACCAGGTAGCCACAACAGGATAGACGCGTTACTTTTAATTTTAAAACTCCGACTTGTTGTTCTACTTTTTCACGCGATAAAATATCAACGCGAAACTAATTGTCGGCCATGCGGTCAGCATAACAATTTCGGTGCGGCAGCAATATTTGCTGAGCAGCTGGCAGAGACAACCATCATCAATGACAGTGAAAACAAGAGTAACAAAACCTCGGTTCACTGCAGTGCATGCGCACTTGCACTTTTAATTGCCACTGATAGGCAGCGTGCGTGAACTCCCGCAACCTTCGATTTCACAGTTCAATGGGGTTTGAGAGTGTGAACGAGAGTGTCGGTGTCTGAATGTTGGCTTTTTTTTTAAAGGAAGATAATTTAAAGAAAGGGAAAGTGCATTAAAGGAAGCGGACAATAGAAGGAAGAAAGAACGGGAAATATCAATGCTAATTGAGCATTTTGCGAGCTTACATACCATCTTCTCCCCCTTAAGATGTCCCTTTGGGCATCTTTCTAGGATTATGCCCGACTATGCACGACCCAGTTAACAAATGACAGTTTAAATGAAGGCTAGCTACTTGCGTGCTTGGACTGCTGACCAAGTGGAGCCATTCGATTAACCTTCCTCATTAATAAATCAACTTGAATTAAATCTAAAGCACAAGCCAAGCGGTAAAGCTATTGGTTAGAACAACTCCCCCATCCTGCAATTGACTGCGCATCTGAGCCATCCTTACTACTCTCCTCAGCAACTGCCTTTTCCTGCTGGGAATGTACAACATCAGAGGTTAAACACTGGTCCAACAGAGCACTAGGTACAAGATTTTGATTACTACCTGAGGTTGAGGAAGAAGAGGCCTCTAGGGACAGGCCAGGATCAGGAACACCAGTGTCACGCGGACCTGCTGGATCCACTACCATCATCACTATGTTCTATGGCGCGAGGAACTCCCGGGAGGAAACCATACTGACACGCATTCAACAATCCATACTCCAAGACATGGGCTAAAAGTTGGGGTTTAACAACTAATTCCAGCAATTTATGAATACTATTTAGAATACTGATTGGTCTATAATTGTTTGGTTCGTTTATAGACCCTGATTTATATATTGGTACAATATGTGCTTTTTTAAGTTTAATAGGGACAGACGAGCCATCAATGTCTATAATTGTTTGGTTCGTTTATAGACCCTGATTTATATATTGATACAATATGTGCTTTTTTAAGTTTAATAGGGACAGACGAGCCATCAACGATCAGACCAATTAAATGGAGTAAGGGTTCTGCGATTACATCAATATTTTCTTGTAGAAGTTTAATTGAAATACCATCAGGTCCCGGACCTTTTTGTGGATCACAACTTAAAATTATCTTTCGAAACTCCATGATACTTGGCCTAACTATCGAATATAATGAAGTAAACTACATCACTCAAAGTGTAATACTGTAAGTATGATCGGCAAAAAGATTGAAAATATAAATAAATAAAAATAAAATTTGGAAATAGTAAGAAAATCTTATCGCAAAATAAATAAGTAAGTTTGAATAAAGCAAGTAATAATTGCAATTATTTTCTTTGATTGACTAAACACTTAATCATTATCATGACTTACGGAGGGCAAAAGTGATTTCTCTCCCCCATTTACAATGTCATTGGCAAGGTTTTGCATACAGACCAGACCAGGCATCTATCTCGCGTTACCTGCGCAAATTTGGATGATTCGCAGGAAAGACAGACAATCGTTCGCCGTGGCTGCCCTTGGCCCGGCGGTTCTCAAATTGTCGCTAGTCGCCATTGAACATTTTTTGGGGCAACTAGCTTAGTGTTAGTGATAAAGAGCATAAGCAATTTAATTTTTATAAATTTAAATAACAGCAAAGCTGCTTATTGCTTAATCCTGCTATGCACTACGGCGCTTCTGCACTATTTCAAAGGCTAAAAGCAAGAACCCAACCGGGAATAGAACCGGGAACACTGGTATTACAAATCAGTCCTCGAACCTACTGAGCAACTTGAGGTAACTTGAAATTTCGATACCTGGTTTTCTGTTGTAATTCAGAAAACGCGACTTAAGCGAAACGCCTTTGTCTTAAATGTTTTGAAAGTGAAAGTGGTTCTCTGGGAACCGCTGGGCTACTGTAATTGTAAAAGGCTGTCTCCCGCGAAGTTACCTGCTTCATTGTATGGGAGGGAGGGTGTGAGACATTTACGCTGACCTAAACTGATGAAAACTCGAAAAAAATATTCATAAATGCTAAAAAAAACAATTAGAATATTTTAATTGCAAAACAATCAATTTGAAGCAGCATCTCACCCAATGGTGTGGCAATATACAGCAGTACGGAACATCAGCACGAACAAACTAAATAAAAACAACAGCAGCAAAACATATTACAGTACACGTCAATCCAATTAACCACCGCACGAGAAAGTATTTTATTTCCTCTCTCGTTTCTTAGGTGCGACGAAATGTAAACATAACTTTTTTAACAATTCTGATTAAAGTTTCTTTCAAAGCAAGTTAAAACAATACTAGGCACAAATACACATATTGCATGTCACAAGTAGTTCGAAACAATTGCGATACATTCACACACAACATTAAAAAAAACCATCGAACTATTTTTTATCGAAATTGTAATTATTACACTCGACGATCACGAAAACCAAAATACTAGAGTAACTGGACAATTTGCAAATTCAGTGACCACAGTTTAAACGTCACGGCACCAGGCCGCTCAACAAACATGTTCGAAACCTAGTCTAGTACAAAATAAACGATCGGCAAAAAGCTGCCATCTTTCGGTGCCAAAACGCACATGGATGGGGGGGGAAGTTCCCCCCCTTCTTTTTCCTCAAAGGGAAGTCCTTCTTCCTCAAAGGGGACGATGACGGTTTAACGCCCTTTCCACGTCTCTTCGGTGTCATGAGGTTCATGGATGAGGCTGGCGCCGCTGCCGCTGGCGCTGCCACATCTTTTTTCGGCGACGTAATGGTTATCACCGGTTGTTTGAGACAACGGGACACCGTGCGGCTTTGGGCCTAAAAAGTGCCACATTCCTTTTGAAAATGAACTAGGAACGGCCCTTCTCGGCCATCGCCGACGTTATCTCCTTTATTAAAATTCGTAACAATAATAATTTACCAGGACGGCTGCCTCCTCTTTGCACTGGCTTGTCTCTGCCCTGGCCTCTGCAAGACACTTTTTCATATCAATCACGTTTCTCTCCCTAGAATATAAATTTTCAATAAAAATTGAAACAATTTGAGACGAAAAATGATTGAGTTCGAAATTATTACTTCGAAATCTGGTTTTCTAAAACAAACGTGTAAATCAAATAACTATCTTGTTAATCTTGTGTTTTTGTCACTGAGGTTTAAACTTACCAAAACACGGATAATTTATAACAACTGTCACATCGAATCAATGACAATAACAATTAAAAATATCATATAAAGAATACTCACAATAGATCTTGTTTAATTTTGGAATATGCCAATTCGGCCTCCAAATTCGCCTTCTCGTCTTCAAGCTGGATAAAAATAAAATATTATTGGTCAAGGTTGGATATCAAGCAACCAAGGTCAATGAACATTAAAATATTCTTCAATCACACTAACCCGTTGACAATCTAAAACAGATTTTTCTGTTTTTAGCTTCTCGTTGTTCAAATCGTGCTCCATCTTTAAGCTAAACAAATTTTATTTTTTGTAAAAAAACTACTGGAACGTTTTGCTTGAGATAAACAAAAATGTTTGTGCTCAACACTAACGGTACTCACGAAAAAGCTCATGCTCAAACTTAGAGCCGTTGGCATGAGTGCTTCCTCGATCCTGCTGTCCAGTCAATGTCCAGAGTTCCGACAAAAATAAAAGGACAGATGCAGGTGTAGCGGCCGGTCTACTAGACTGGATGGACCGAGCGGGTTATTTTTATTATTATTTCATGTTAGCGGAGGCGTCCTGCGACGGTTCGATTTGGTAGCGTGACCATATATGTGCGCATTATGGAGTGAGGAGATTTTTTATATTTAACATTTATTACATATAAGCATGTGTAGAGGTTTACAATAAGGAAACAATCCTCGGCGAAAACATATCACACGGATAAAACATATTACACGCATATTAAGTTCTGAAATTTAATTTATTCCACTCATTTTATTCCTCTAGTGTGACAGCACAGGAAATCTCTGATTATCCGCATCCACTTCATAGTGGTGATGGAAATCAGGTAAAAGAGATTCAATTTTGAAAAAGGCAGCAAGAAAGTGTAATAGCAAATTATCTACCAAATGACTGCAGTGTCTTACAAAGAGGCAATACAAATTGTTAATTCAGGCAATGGCTGAATCCAATTCGGCATTCCTACATTTGCACTGAGATTTTGTGGTCGTAATTGTAAAATTAAATGTTGATTTTTATGTACAACTTTTGATTTTTGCTAAGCAAAATACTGTAAATCCTTTTCAAAATGTCAGTAAAGAAAACTAGCTGCTCCCAATCAGTGTTGCTTTAAATGCTCACTAGATGGCCGCGCGCGCCACACCCAATACCCCAAAGTGCAATTTCAATGAACTCAAGTGACCTGAAAGGTCTTTGGAATTTTCACTGATTAAGAATTTGTGCAAATTAGGGTTTGGTAAAAAAACACCTATTTTTATAGGCCTATTTCTACACGGATTTCAGTGAATTTTTGACACAAAATTTGTTTTGCACTTAAATGAACTTTAAAACGTTTTTACGCGCTTTAACAGGATGGGTTTCGGCACCAAAATGTGACGACAGATAATTTGCTAGAATTATAAGTAATCACGGCCCTGGTTCAGTGCCAAAATATAGTGCTTAGCAACAACAAATTATTTTATTTGAGAAGGACAAGAAAAGATTTGTTCTGAGAGAAGTTTATGCACAATAAATATTTTCTATTTATTTTTTCTTTGACAAACTAAAGATGATATTTTCACAATGACAATATTATAATTTTATCCTCTTTTAGGCTCAACTTTTATATTGTTCATCTGAGAAAAATTAGACCTTTTTGGTCAATAAAAAAAACTAAGAAAAATATGTGAAATGTTAGTTTTTCGTTGGGTTCCAGATCTCGTTGATTATTTTTACTGTGACGTTGCTGGGCGTCCCCAGGTAGAACCAATGAATGGCTTTTCTTTCTCCCGCTGGCCGGCAGGGAGGTTGGATGAACGTGAAAATCTGCCAGTCCATTATTACGTGGTTGACGATCACAAAGATGGCAACAACGGGTCACCAGCCACATTGTACCATAGGTAATCCACGGACATCAGAGAATAGGCATGATAATCTCGAAAAATCCGAGCAGAAACAGATTGTCTATTTTTCACTCTGAAGGAATCACCAAATATTTTTTAAACTGTAAAGCAATTTACTTTTTTTTTAAACGCGCGGAAAATTGTACTCGCAAACTTGTTGGAACAACTTTTTCTTCGGTGACAGCAGAATCTGCTGCAGAGCAGAGCGACCAGCCAACAGAGAAATTGAGAGTGACAAGAGATCACCGCGGTTCGCTACGCGAAAGTGAATAATTCACTAATTTGCCGCACACGGCCTGAGTGTTGATTCTCTCAAATTGGCGAATTGTCCGCGATTCTTTCAGAACCTTTGCAAACTCTCTCAAACTTCCTGGCTCATTAGCACGGGCTGACCTTGGGCCAGCCCACCAAATCATTGCCTTTTTATATGAGTGTACGTGTGTGAAAAGGTAATTTGGGATTCGGTGGAAAGGTCAGGAAAGGACAGAGTTCAAATGGGTTCGGAATTAAAGGAAAGGGTCGGATTGGGAAATGTTAAAGAAGGACAGGAAGAACGGGAAAATATCGCTAACAAGCACATATTTTTATGAGCTTACATATGGGTTAAGGCAACACCAACTTTTAATTTTTTTTGCATCCTTGTAGTGGAGATTTTTTTTTCACTGAAGTTAGTAGGTCTCAAGTAGTCTTTGTACCATTACTATTGTCTTGTTGGCCACCACCTTGTCCCGAAACCCAGACCATCATCGCACCACATTAATACCCTCGGCTTCTCGTCGCGCCTATCTCATCTTTCCTATTACCCGCACAGTCAATCCAGTGCCTGTGTCCAAGCGCTCGGCTCTCTCTCTGCACCTGCAACCCCCCGACCGCGCCCCCAC